>JACEGR010005538.1:0-71801 GCA_014170235.1 Listronotus bonariensis
TTTACAAGTAGTTTATAACCCCAGAACATAAATTCAGTACCTTTACATATTACCATTACTGTAATAATTACCCAAATACTATATTCAGATGGCCATATTTCAGAAACTAATAAGCTTAAATGTAATTAATCTGGTATTTTTTAAAAGTTTTCTTAAATGTCTTTTAATTGGTGATATAATTTAAGGGACGTTTCATTAAAAATTTATATAGGTACTTGCTGTTAAGGTATTACTCGAAACTCGACCCCTTTTTTACTTAAAAACATTTTCCAAAATGGAGCCCAGCTGTCATCTTAACATTTAAAGCTGTCAAAAAATGCATAGACATAGGTCATAAATTATCGTTTCATCAAAATATACCGAACGATTCAGATGTTAGAAGGGAGCGACGGACTTTACTGTGTACAATTTTTTTTATTTTTTAAAAACCCAACTTTAAGAAACACCTGGTATAATGTTACTTCACCATATTTTGTGGCATCTTTTTTATTTTCTCGCAGGAAAACCTATATCTTTTTCGAAACATTACCTTTCACTTTTATTATAAAATTTTAAACCACTTTTATGAAGCTGGTGGAATATCAAAAGTTATGTTTGAGAATTTTTACGAAAGGACATAAATTTTATTTAGCTCTTTTTTACAGGGTAAAACGTAGTCTATACTTTACTTAAACCCATTTTTTTATATCTAAAGTTGGTATACCTAAATAACCTTATGTTATGTAAGTAAAAATCACTGGGTCTAATTTATAGCAGAAAGAAAATTATACTAGATAATTTCCCCATTAGAAAATAGACCAATCAAGAACCATCATTTTTTGGACAAATTTTGTTTAGATAAGTAATTAAACTCCATATGCTGTTTAACATTGATTATTTCCCTTTATAGAAAATAGACCAATCAGAAACCACCATTTTTCGGATAAATTTTGTTTAGATAAGTGATTTAACCCCGAGTAAATTTCTGTCATCCAAACTAGTTGTCAAAATTGAAAGAAAATGTCAAACATTATTTTTAGTTAATTTCGGTATTTTTGGCTTTAATGTAAGGTTTTCAGTAAATAATCTAGCCATGTACCACTCGACCTAGAAATTTAAATTAATTAAACTGCCCAAATATTTTTTATAAGATTGGCTTAGCAAATAATTTTATGGACATTAATTTTTTAAAACCCTCGATCGCTTTGCGGTCTCGAGTTTTGAATTTTAACACAAAAACCCTCGACCGCTGCGTGGTCTCGTGTTTTTATTAAATTGTTGTACATTCAACTATTTTCAAAAAAAAAATAATTACTTAAAATATTGTTAGGCAGTTTAATCGATTAAATTTATAGGTTTTGTGATATAATATATTATTATTTTCCTCAATAGAAAACAGACCAATTAGAAACCACCATTTTTTGGATAAATTTTGTTTAGATAAGTTATTAAACCACATGTGCTGTTTAACCGCAAATAAATTTCTGTCATTCAAATTAGTGGTCAAAATAGAAAGAAAATGTCAAACTTTATTATCAGTAAAATTCTGTGTTGTTGGCTTTAACGTTAGTTTTTCAGGAAATAATCTAGCCGTATACCACTTGACCCACAAATTTAAATCGAATAAACTACCCAAATAATTTTTGTAAAATTGGCTTGGCAAATAGAGTTATGGACAATAATTTAAAAAAACCCTCGACCACTGCGCGGTCTCGTGTTTTTATTAAATTATTGTACATTCAACTATTTTCCACGAAAAATCTTACTCAAAATATTCTTAGGTAGTTTGATCGATTAAATTCATAGGTCTTGTGATATAATATATGAATAAAATTCTGTTATCCAATCTATACTTGGGGCCACTATAAATTGATAATAAATACCCAGTAAGTAACTCCGGTTACTGTAGTTTTAAACCAATATAATTATATCTTTTATCTGACTTAAATCAATGAAATACATTTTTTGTTCAGGTCTTTTTCTTAATTTAAAGTAAACAGAGTAGAGTTGTCAAAATTAAAAGAAAATGTCAAACTTTATTAGCTGTCGGTAAATTTCTGTGTTGTTGGCTTTAATGTAAGTTTTTCAGGAAATAATCTAGCCGTATACCACTCGGCCTACAAATTTAAATTAAATAAACTACCAAATATTTTTTGCAAGATTGGCTTGGAAAATAGTTTCCTGGACAATAATTAAAAAATCCTCGACCGCTTCACGGTCTCAAGTTTTTTATTTTAAAAACCTAAAATAAACATTGTTTCTAATTAGCAAAATTACATGGTATTTAAAAAGTCGTTAAAATTTCTGCTCAATATAAATTAAACTTAGGGTACACAGTTACACTGAATCTAAGTCAACCAATAAAATTAAACCTTATTTATAAAAAATGCGATATACAGGGTGTGAAAATAGTGTTTTTTTTTTCGTAAAATGTAGAGGGAGCCATCTGCAGTGTTTTGCTAACGTTTAAAACTGTCTAACTTTTTGTATCTGTGTATGTTATACCTCTGTAATAAAGGATTTTCATTTTATTATTTTTTTAACAAAAATGTATACTTTGTATATATGTCCTAGATTAAATGTTGGATTTTACATAAAAATAATCTATTGTATTCCTTTACCCTGGTATTCACACTTTTCACGCGCCGGGCCGGACAGACTGAAAAAAGATATATGAAGCTTTTGAGATCCTGCCGAATATCCTGATTTTTAACGTGTAAATGGTTTCATAAGACTTTGTACCCATTGTTAGCGTCGGTCTAGCGGGAGTTGGGATCGGGACGATGGACCGACGCCGACGCTATCCAAGTGTATGGAGTATTATGAAACCTTTCACCAATTAAGTATCCGAAAATTCGGCAAACTCAAAGGCTTCATATAATTTTTTATTACTCTGACCGCCGAATCCGGCTAAGTGTAAAACGAGGGTTACGCTTTATCTAGGCCACCCGGTAGTCTCTTATAGTTTGTTTATTTTATTAATTTAAAATATATGGTCACAAATTAATGGACAACACTGCATGATTTTTTATTTATTGTTTTATTTTAAATGTGCTAAAACTTTATTTTAATTATAAGTGTTAGCAATTGGTAATTAATATTTATCTGTGTATTTTTTAGGAAAATCAAATCGATAATGGAGTCTACGATGCCTTAGCAGAGCAAGGTGCAAAAGTACTGTGGGTATGCTTCGCCAAATTTTAAACGTTATCAAGACAATTCAGTAAGTATTTTTTAATGCAAATATTATAAAATATTAAGATTTTAAGGGTAATTTTTTTAAAACTACAAACCTATACTAATACGATAAAGGGGTAAAGTTTATAACTTTGTTTTTTTTGTGGGACTAATCTTTGGAAACATCGGAGCCGATCATAAAAATTATTCTACAATGCAGAAAGCTGCCCTATTTAGGAGTGTTATGGGCTATATTTTATTATGATATAACAAAGGTTCAAAAAAAAAAAAAAAAAATGTAATTAACGCCTATGGAAGTGGACACGGTCGGCTAGTGGCAAATATATTAAACATTGAATTTTTCCACTGCGAAAGTGCACATTATTAAATAAAAAAGATTTTGGTAAATTGGATCACAATTGGCGAAGTAATTGGTAAACCTACTTTCAAAAATATATATGTGCTTAAATATAAAATTTAAGGTTTTCTCTCTATTTTCCAAGGACGCCATCATCAGATCCTGACTTAGTTCCAAGGGAACCACCGCGGAAGTGCACTTTTTAGAATAAAAGAAGAAAAAAATTATAATCGTTTTGCGGTGAACGGAGTAATCAGCAAATATACATTAAAAATATATAAAGTCGAACATAAAACCTCTCCATTTTTAAAGACAGTGGCTAAACGACCGCCGGCGGTTTTAATCAATTATAAGAAAAAACCGCCGCGTTCGGCCTATAAAAACAATTACAAACGGCAAATAATAGTAAAAGTTAACATTGATAATTATTTATTTTGCTGTGCCATGCGTTTAGTTTCTTGTGGTTTTATTGTTTAATGTTGTAGTCTAATTTATATCACCCTTTAGAAAAATAAATTAAAGTAGTATAGCGGAATAGAGGACAGCCAAAGAAAAAGTTGGAAATTATTTATCTAAAAATTAAATCTATAAACAATAAAAAATAAAAATAACAAAAAAAATATATAAAAATGTATCAAGAAAAAATATTTGAAGAAGTTATTTAGCTTACTCGAAAATTCGAACTCGGAACCTGTGGTTTACGTGTTCAACTCTCATAACCCTATAATAATAAGCAGTGTTTATAAAAAAATCTTAAGAATTTAAAAGTTTGTTTTTCACCTTAATCCTCAATACATGCATACTTACAATAAAGACACATTTATTTAGGCTAGGTTGACTTTAAATATTATTTGGCGGTTTTGCCTATGAGGCGGCATCTACCAATAAAAGGATAAAAACTACCGGTCATAACAAATTAGTTTAAATTTTGGCGGTTTTCATATAAATGGTACAAACCACAGCCGGCAGTCGTTTAGCCAGTGCCTTTTTTAAAGTCTTTTAAAATAAGAAATATATAAGGGGTGTAAATTTATAATTTGTATACCCGGTACAATACTGATAACAACAAAACAGAAAACATAACTTATAAAAAACGGCCAGACAGAAAACCCATAAAAAGTAACGCTTGTTTCGTCATTGGCCTAACGAGAGCATCATTTGCAAAACTTCGAAAAAGAAAAGGCTTTCTGCATCAAAGTTTCACAACAAAAGGGTTTCGACTGCGTCGTTACATTTAATATGCAAATTGGTTGCAAACCTAGGCCCTGCTTTGCTTGCATGCCCGCCCACCCATTTGTTTACATTCCTTTCTATATATTTATGTTTTTAGTGGTTGCTTTATAGCAGAAATCGGAGATAACTAATTATTTAAAATTAAACAAAATGAAAATAATTCTAGAGACAAATAATAAGGAATTACAAAAATTAAGTACTCACCTATTCTTTGTTTCAACAATAACAGAGTATAATCACTATAAGCATAAAGCCGACTACTCATTACGCGGTACTTGGCGAGTAACTTGACTCGGAATATACTTGGCAAGAATTTGTCGAGTTCCAAGTAAGCTATCTACATTACGCGTCTACTTATAAAATTGCGAGTTTTTGGAAAGTACAAGTAACAAACAACAAGCAGTTTTTAAAGATGCACGAAAGTGAAACGACAGTTTAAGCTGCTTTTGCAACAATCAGTTGTGGTTATATTTTTATTAAAAATAGAAAAAAGAAGTTCAAACGTAGAAGGTGGTGGGTTACATCTTTTAACAATAGTATAGATAGGTAGGTATTTTCCTTTTTTGTTTATAAAGTGGGGCTGCTACCTGCGCCACTCAACTAGAGCCAGCTCTTTTGCATATGAAAACGTGTTAGATCGTTTGGCGCCAGTTGTATCTATCTATCTATCTGTCTATCTATCTATCTATCTATTATTATTAGTGCTAATAAACCTTTGTTTATAGACAGAAAACTTTGTATTTTAAGTAACTTAATATTAAATATTTCAATATTTTATTTCTTTTAAAGTAATCATAACTTTTTTATTATATTGTGTAAGAGCAGAATAGTTCTTAATAATGTATAAAAGTTTTAATTTTCCTAAAATGTTTAATAAACTTTTTAATTTTATTCTGAAGAAAAGTCAAATATTAATTGTTTAATTTTACCTTAAGGATGCTTTGGTCAAGCCGCGCTGCTAACCATGCTCAAAACAGCTCCAGCATAAACACAGCCTAATGCATGTTCTTGAAATTGTTTGCCTAAGCAAAAAGAAAGATTAGCAATATTGAGAGTATAGACTAAGTCGGCTGATTTTGGTAATAACTCACAGGAATTGTGTTGTGCTAAAGGTCTCTTTACCTACATTAAAAATTGTTTTTTGTCATATTTATTAAGTTCTAACAGTTACTTTATTTTTAAGATTTTTTTAAAGATCAATGCAAAGCCCATAAATAAAGTCTTTTAAATAAAGCCATTTATGTAATTTAAAACACCTAACCGTTTGGTTGTAGTTAGTTCATCTTAAAAAATTAAATCGTAAATATATTTTCTCCATTTGATTACCACTTCTAGGTAAAAAGGTATTAAGGTATACTGAAACTGTTAGTTTAGCATAAAGTATTATTACTTTTTTAAACGATTTATTTTTAAACTTAAAATAACTGAGAATAGCAGAAGGTCAAAATATGAGAAATTAACTCATATGTTTTATTCCGATTCTTAACCGTCTCTGAAATAACCAGTTCTAAAGTTTTTGTAATTATTTTTTATTTTAAAATCAACATAAACTATACTACTAAAACAGGAAAATTCCACTTGTTCTGGATAGTTTTTGAAAATAACCCCAGCAACTTTAATACAAGCTGCAGCATACTACCGATGAGTGAATGTGTGAGGCATTACGTATGGAACCTTTTCTCTTTTCGGATC
Organism: Listronotus bonariensis; assembly: GCA_014170235.1. Taxonomy (NCBI): domain Eukaryota; kingdom Metazoa; phylum Arthropoda; class Insecta; order Coleoptera; family Curculionidae; genus Listronotus; species Listronotus bonariensis. The sequence goes on from JACEGR010005538.1 coordinate 6,440, forward strand.
AGAAACGCCCAGAATCAATCAAACTAACAACCAAGCTTTGTCAAAACTATCAGTCAATTAAATTAGGTATTGACAACCAATAAAATACTTACAAACTGGAGAAATACAACACTTTCTAATTACTCCAAAACTTAAAAAAAAAAAACTTTAAAACCGATTATTTTAGAGACGGTTGGGAATCAGATTAAAACATATGGGTTAATTTTTCTTATTTTAGCCTTCTAAACGCATAAACACAGCCTAATGCATGTTCTTGAAATTGTTTGCCTAAGCAAAAGAAAGATTAGCAATATTGAGAGTATAGACTAAGTCGGCTGATTTTGGTAATAACTCACAGGAATTGTGTTGTGCTAAAGGTCTCTTTACCTACATTAAAAATTGTTTTTTGTCATATTTATTAAGTTCTAACAGTTACTTTATTTTTAAGATTTTTTTAAAGATCAATGCAAAGCCCATAAATAAAGTCTTTTAAATAAAGCCATTTATGTAATTTAAAACACCTAACCGTTTGGTTGTAGTTAGTTCATCTTAAAAAATTAAATCGTAAATATATTTTCTCCATTTGATTACCACTTCTAGGTAAGAAGGTATTAAGGTATACTGAAACTGTTAGTTTAGCATAAAGTATTATTACTTTTTTAAACGATTTATTTTTAAACTTAAAATAACTGAGAATAGCTAATTAGTAGAAACCGTAATATGTATACGCATTTGCATATTTAAATTATTTTTGGGGTATTACCATATCTTCAGTAAACTATAGTTATGCTTTTCAATACTTTTTAAAATGCAGGGGGTGGCCTAAAGCTAAATTATTCCCTGAAACACAAAAAAAAATACATAATTATCAAAAACACCATAAGTAGCTGATAATTTTGTAATAATTTTTTTTGCTCTTTAAGTTCTTTTGACGTAATAATTTTATTTTAAGTTGCTTAAGGAACTTTCTTTTGCTAAAAAATGTGTAAATTTAACATTGGAATTAATTTAAAATGTAGTAGAAAAGATTTTTTCCTAAACCTATCATTTATTATTGCATATTCTGGCACTTTAATTTTTATTTTAAAACCCATATTCTTTTCTAATTTACTCTAAATACGTTAAGCTTCTCTATATTTCAAAAATGGTATTAACATAAGACTATATCATACAATTATATATTTTCTTTTAAACCAGAAAAACCCACCTTTAAGTGAACAGTAATAAAAATATGACTATGTGCAAATATTTTTAATGAATTAATTTAGAAACAGCAACATAATAAAAAGTGTAATATGTTCTCTTATTGGCCAAACAAGAAACAACAGAGAAAAAAGCTTGTGCATTAAACTTTAACAGCAGGAACGGCTCTGTCTGCATACTTTCATTTGATATGCAAATTGGCTGCAAACCTAGGCTACGTCGCATTCCCTCCCATCTATTTTGTTTACATTCCTTCTTACATATTAATATTTTGCTTTAAGGAAAAAATGGCTGGAATAGACAGAGAGGATATTTTACATTATTTCGTGGTCAGTGACATGGGTTGTGTAATACTGGATTAATAAAAAGTACTGCAACTCCTAAATATCTTTTAACCTTTTACAATATCCAGTATCTGTTGTATTTTTTGATACACGTATTTTTTGGTTTATATTTTTAAAAGAAATTTTTATTGGACAATAATGAGCAGTTTAAATTAAGTATCTTTTTTTTCTTTAATAGTTCCTAAGATACGCAATATAACATTTTCATTATAAAGTACAAGACCATTTTAATATCTTTAAAACCGCTAGATATGTTTTTAAAATTGGGTATTTGGAAGTCTCTGGACATACAGAATTGAATGATTTGTATTATTATATTTTGGTTATTTTAAATATGGTGTCTTATTTATTTTTATTGCTTTTAATTGGGCGACCTAAATTAAGCAGTGCTGTTATTTTTAAAAATGGTAAATTTATTATGTCTGTCTTAATATGAAATATTGCATTTTCATTTAAATTTGGCAGAATTAAGAACATTATAACACTTTTAATTAGCTAATTTTGCAAAGATACCTTAAGAAGTTTTAACCTTCATAAACTTGAGAGGAATAAGGGAATATTAGGAATAAAGCACATTCTGTTTATAAAGAAATATATTCTTGTATAAAAAAGTTGTCACAAACAATAAATTAGTGACCAATTTACAAAAAAAAACTATACCAATTAAGATAATACTTAAGAACCATAGCTCAAAGGAAATTAACTAAAAACATATTTTTGAAAATATACCTAAAAATTTATGCCTGGGATACTGTAAACTGCTCTGGTTTATGTAGGTTAAGAAAATTAAGGCGCTAAAGTACTTTTTGCTAAAAGTATGGTGTGTCATACACACCAAAATTTTCAATGGAATAAGCCTACTAATTTATTAATACCGTGTAATATTAATTTTTTTATTTATCAATGCATTTTTTAGCACTTACAAAAGAAAAACTATGCTTTTGCATATAAAGTCTTGGATAAAGGCAGTGGAGATGACTTTTCACATCAGCAGATAAGGAGTTCAAAAACAACAAATGGAGAATACAGGGTTAAATTACCAGATGGAAGAATACAAATTGTTTCATATAAAGCTGATAAAGATGGGTAATACCTGTAGTTTTTAACTTAAAAAAAATTCATTATGAAAAACTAATATGAAATGTACTAATAAATAAAAATTTTAATGACTTTATAGTATCAGGTGATCACTTTGTATTATCTTTATTTTACATTGATATGCAGGGTGGGCCAAACAGGGACGTCAAAATTTGAGAAATTGGTATTTAGGACAAATCATAAATAATGGTGAAAAAGTAGGTAAATTATTTTAGTTACGAACATACGGTGTTAAACTTTAAAAATAATTGATTTTTAAATTAACTGTTTAAAAGTTGGCAGTTTTGTTCAATATGATAAAACGCTACTTTAGCACCAAGTAGATAATAATTAAAAATACCAGCGACGGCGTTAGGGGTAATATCACTGATATTAGAGACAGAAAATATGTACGCCAACTGACTTTTTAAAAGTTTTTATATATTTTTTTTAGGTTAAGTAGCCAATTATACAATTTTTTTAATCACTGATATTTGTTCGTATGCTTCCTTAATTTTCGAGAAAAAAACACTTAATTTTGTGTTTAACATGGATCTTTAACATGAATTTTAGCATCTTCTTAGCAAACTAAACATAATTTACCCACTTTTCTTAGCAGTAATCATTTTTTGTTCTTATTAACAATTTCTCAAATTTTGTACGTCTCTGTTTGACCCACCCTGTATTTAATTAAATAATGTAAACTAAAAATGTGACTGTTTGACCGTCAATAATTCAAAAACAGTTAAAGATAGACTTAAACTAGCCCTTATTGAATAACACTTAAAATTGACCATAAAATTAAAAAATGTTATAATAGAGTTCCATTTAAAAAATGCAGTAAATATGGAATTTATAATTTTGTTTTTTAATTACGATTTTTAAATCCTGCGAGCTAAATTACAACTATCGTCTATCTTGAATTTGTAAAAAGTACAGGAAATATCAAAAAATCCGTAATTTATTTTCTTAAATGGAATGCCCAGTACATAAAAATTTGTTTTATAATTAAAAGTAAATACAAAAATGATTTAGAAAAATGGCCAATTTTTTACTAAAGGTAATTTTATTTACTATGTAGTTCTATTTTTTTAAATTTAAATTGTTATAATAAGTCCTGCTTACAACAACAATTAAAAAAATAAAAATAAACAGCACAAGTTTTTACCAACTTGCTAAAGATTTATTTTAAAATCCTTAAAGGTAAAAGTTTTTTTGTATTTATTTGTTTTTTAACACCTTATTTAAAAGTTATTGGGGTTATATTTTGCCATATTTATTTAGTTTAAACTGCTTATTTTCTATGCAAGTCTAAAGACAATTTTTAATTAGATTATATTACTCTATATTAAAAAAACCTTTTAAATTGACCCACCGACACACCAGACTGTCATATTATTTTTCTAACTAATAAATACATTTTACTTTGACTTATGATTGTACTCTCAAAATCCCAAAGCTTTTTCTTTTTATCCACGATCGACGGTTATATTTATGATATAAAATTTCTTTTATGATTCAATATTATAAAAAACAGGCACATAATGCGGCAAAAAGCTTCTGTATCTCGTTTTATTTATTGTTTAAACATGGTAAAAAGGAAAGATGAAAATATGGAGGTGTTAAAAATGATATATTTTTATATTTAAATTAATAACGATTATTATTTATTTGTATTAAAATTAAAATAAAGTGTTTTGCTATTATAGGATCCTACGATAAGTTAAAAACAGGAAAACATTAAGTGACAGTTTAATTGTCAGATATATTGTTACAATTACTTTTTATTCTGCACAATATCACATAGTATGATTTACACTATTTATAAATAGGTATCATGATAGGTTTGTTTCTACCGTAGTTTGCTGACAGTTACAACCGTTTTCGGACTGTCACCAAAATTTGCCTTGCTCGAACGGTTTTCTGAGTAATTGGCTACGAACGAAATTGACCTAACTTTTTGGCAATGTTTCTTGGTAATTCTTCTGAGTTTATTATTGGGCTTTTTATTTTATTGTGTATTAACTTACCATTTATAATACCATAAACTTATTTACTTAAGTTTTTAGAGAGTCTATGTTGAGAAGAATGTTAAAATTAAAAAAATGCCAAAACACAACAAACATGGCAAAAAATACATATTAAAGGTATATTATATTATGAAAAAGAAATAACATAACTCCACTTCACAAATTGCGGAAACACGTTGTTTTTCTAATTTTCACTACAAACCAAAGTTTATTAATAAACTATTAAATTTTTTTGTTAAAAAGGGTTTAAATCACTTGCTTGTAAACATAAAGATAATTGATAATATTTTTAGGTTGAAAAAAGAAACGTTTAATATATTACTAACTATTAAACCCTCCTTTGTCACTGAATATTTTAAATTTGTTAGAAATTTGTAGATATAGTATATTTGTGTTTTTGTAGGTAATATGGTACTATTATTATATTTTTTGTGACGTAATTTTCTTTTATAATTTTGTTTTCTGGTGAAGCATCCTTTGAAATAAAGATTGTTTATTATTATTATTTTATAGGTTATAAATAAACTAAAAAAGTTAAATTGCTGCATGCTTTAAACTGTTAGTCTCCAAATAATTCTCAAACCAATATGATGGTTTGAAAACGATTTGGAAACAATTGGCAGATCTGCACGAACAATGAGTTAAATAGTTTAATTTTACAATTTGTTGTCTTGCAAGAATAAATTTAATTGTCCGAGCATGCGTCTGATGGTTTCAAGGGGTTTCAAACTGCTGCAGAAACAAACCTATAACTCGTTTTTGATAAGTAACTTTATTAATTTTTATATATTTTTTGAATGGCATCTATTTTGTGGTAACAATTTATTTTTACTTACATGTATTTTGCTTAAAATGTTCGTTTATTTAATAATATCAAACAATAAAATGATAAATACGTTGTTTTGTTTATTTAATAATTTTTACATAACATAGGTACAAAGCGGATGTTAAGTATGAAGATGACCCAGAATTTACGCATCAAAATCTAATTCATCCCGCAGAAATCCAAAATATACATCAGTATCACCCAGAAAATATTGATGTTCAAAAAGTTCCTGTTAGACAATTAAAGCCTAGAGGTAGACCAACAATTTTAAATAGCTATGATTACGCCGCGGAAGAAGGCGAACAAGTAAGTAAAATTAACCTATAGCTTGTACTACAATGATTTGTTCACTTTCTTAACAGTTAAAAGAAACAGTTAATTTCATAAAAAAATCATCTTGTTTTAATATCTTAAAAACATAAATTTTTATTGCCTATAATACGTATTGTCCTAGCTTAATACGTACAATGCATTTAACTGAAACACTGTGCTAACATTTAATTATATATTAAGGATAATTAAAGTCCTTTCCCCTTTATCTTTAAAATGGGACAAGATGTCGATGGTCGAGTGAATTTGGGTAAAAGGGTGTCACTTAAACTAAATTTTTGACATAAAAATAATTTCTCTGAAACGTGACCTAGTACCAGGGAGACACTAGACTTTTTTAATAAAAAGGAGCTTATAAGGCACTCAGTTTTAAAGGTCCCTTGCTTCTCTACTTAACACTACTTCGTTTTTGAAAACCGGTTTAGCCATTCCAGACTTAGAACCGTTTGAAATTTAACTTTAATAGTGTAAAAGCAATGCGGTTTAAATGAGCATTGGCTTGTAAGTCTGAGACGGCTAGGCCGATTTAAAAAAAAGCAAAGTAACGTTGAATAGAAAATCAGAGAGCCTTTAAAGCGAGGTGCTACTTAATCTCCCAAAACATTTGGAAAAAAATTGCTTGCTAGTGCCCCTGACGCTGGGTCACGTGACAGAAAATATTTTATGCCAAAAGTAGCTTAAGTATTACCCTTTTATCCAAAATTTTATCCGACTTTAATATCTTGTCCTATTCAAAAGTTATGGAAAAATAACTTTGAAAACCGCACTATATGCACAACAAATTGGAACCAAGCTTCAAACGCTTGTAACTTACTACCTTTATATCGAATAGTTGAAGCTAGCTTAAGTTAAAGCGGCTTTTTAAAAGTGGATTGAAAAAGCGATATAAACGTGCTTAAAAGTGACTTAAATCGTTCAAGTTAAGCCTGAAAATAAGTAGGGTTGACTTCAATGAAGCCGTTTAGAAGCACGATATCAACGATTCAAGCGGGCTTAATAACTGCCTAACTTCAGATGAATGCTTCCTCCAATGTCATCAGTGTTGATATCATATATTATGATTTTGACACTTTTATGAAAAATATGAGTTGCAAAACAGGTGAAAAACTTTAAAATACGCTCACACCAACAACAGCACACAAAACGGGACGAATTAAAAAGGAAGGTTTGTTTTTCATTTAGATGTCTACTGTGAAGTTGGATGTAAAACTGCAAAACTGTAGAACGAATTGGCCGATTTAATAAAAGAATAATAAAATCGTTGTAATACTTTTTATAAGGAGAACAATAATACAAGTTTTTTTTGTTTTATACATCGTATTGATTTCTCACTTTCATTATTTTTTTATTCAGGACATTGGAAAGGTTTAGCATTACACAATGTCACATATTATGACTTACACTATTTCTAATGTTATTATGTAAATACAAGATTTCGTTACCAACAAAATTTAAGGGCAGATTCTACCATATAAAATATAAAAAAATAACTTACTAAATGAGTTCGGAAATGCATTGTCTACCAGTAGGGTTTAATTGTGGTAATATCTTTAATATCTCTGATTCAATTTATGCAACAATGTAATTTTTTTTCAAAATCTTAACTGGACAAAGGAAAAACTTAACAGCCAAAAAACTGTGATTTTACTGGCCCAATTAAAATAATAAAAATAAAATTTGCACTTAAGTCAGTGAGGTACAATTTTTTGTCAGAAATATTCGTCGGAGTACTGCTTAAGACGCCACTGAACAAAAAATATGTTAAAGCTAAACTAGCCTTCTAATGCTACATTGAACCAAATATTCAAATTGAAACAAATATTCAAAATTGGATAAGCAATATTTAGGATAATATTTAAAAAATATTTAAAAAGAAATGTTTAACACCTATGTCCCGAAAGCAATTAATTTCGAGCCAATGTGCGGCAAACTTTAATTGTCCAATAATACTTTAGTTGCCATGCAGTCATTTTTTGAAGGTAATAAATCCATTTAATTTTAAAATAACAATAGTTGGTCCTTTTTTTTGTTTTGATAAATAAGAAAAATATGTACAAGGTGTTTACATTTAAAGTTTTGTTAAATATAATAATATAATTAAATTATAATCATTATTATTTACTCTGTGTTCCTGATTATAGTCACAAAATAACCAAAAATTTAATATAACCTTTTTTTTGGTAAGAAAAACTTTAAATATTACAGGATTGCTAATTTTGTTTTAATTTAAAATCTACCGACTGTCCACGGATGAAGTTTTACAAGAGCACAAAGGGAACAAAAATTTTATTTTCGAAAAAATATTCTTCGTAAGAATTTTTGGTTTTAAACAAATATAATTTAAAATGTTGATTTTGTACATAAGGTTTGCAAAAATTTAAAGACAATATTTTTCTTAAAAACTAAACAACTTTTATTTTTAATTTTTAAGAAAAATGTCATCATATATAATTTATTATTATAAACTTTGTAATCAATAAAAAATAATGAAACAAAATTTTATTGACCCATAATTTGGCGACAATACCTTGATCTTGTCCGTTTACAACTGAAAAATAGTGTTGTGAATTTAAAGAAAGCAGGTGTTTAAAAAGCAAATTATAAACGTTTTTGGTTATTTTATTGTTTAAATTTAAAATATTTCGTTTTTGGTTTAACTCCAAAATCAGTTTCATAAAACTTCTTAATACCCTTGTAACATTATTTAAGTCATTTGAAATGCTATTCCAAATAAATTTTTTAAATGAGTATTTTGCCTATCAAATATAAAAAATAAATAGTTAACTCTTTGAGAAAATCAAGTTTTCAAGTATTTTCTTTACAAGCGGAAATTTTTATGAATAATAAGTTTTTCTCAAAAACTATTTTGTTTATCATATTTTCACCATTGTAAAAACCCATCCGTGGACAGTCTGTATATTAACCAAAAATTACATATAAATTTAAAACATTTGTAACAATACCCCACTACTTATTTTATAGGGCAAAAAGATTAATAAATAACCCATTAAAATTAGACTATAACTTAGTCTTTCGCCACTATTTATAAAATGTACCTCGTTAGCTTTTTAATAGCGCATAAAATATTTTAAAGTATTCTAGTCATAAACTGAAGTTCCACATTATCTCGCCGCAAAATTTATGTTGCACATAAAAATACTAACGGGAAATGAAAACTGAAAATACGATTCTCTGAAGAATTGAATTCGTTTAGACGAGCCAAATTTTTAATAGATAATAATCTTGTTTTAAGCGTTTTCGTATAGAAGTCGATCTTTTGAAAACCTCAGCTTATACTAACTTTAACAAATAGATACGGGGTGTTTAAATTGCAATAAACTGTAAAAGGTAATTTCTTGTTTAAAATAACAAGGTGATTTGTTATTTGACATTGGGGAGTACAGCATGGTACAAAGATGGCGGAAAAATATTGTTTTTATTTTATCTTAAAAAGTAAAGAATAGAATAGCTAACTCCTCTATGAAATATTTATTTTAGTAAACAGATTTTATGCATATTAAAGAAGCTGAAATAGACTTTTTAAACATTTTTTTAAATTTAGTTAAAAGTAACGTAGTTTGAAGGTGCTTATATCACAAAAGGTACAAGCTACGACATCCCATTTTAATCGCACTTTTTTTAACAAAATATTTCTTTTTAACAAAAACAATAAATTTTAAAAACATATTTTATTGAAAAAAAAATAGTGCAGTTTATTTTTTTACAGTGATTAATGATACAATTATAAAATTTTATATGTTTGTTAACCATTCATAAAATGATACAAAAATCATGTTACGAAAGTTTTGGAAATTTTAATGTTAAGGCTGTAAATACTCCTATAAACTAAACTTGAAGGAACTAACCAGAACTAACCAAGATAATTAACTTTTTATCTAACACAAAAATTCATAAAATGGATGTGGCTATAAAGGAGATCAGAATATTTGAACTGTTATAAACAAAAATTTGTTTAAAAGCACCAGCTCTATTTAGCAGTTTATTGAGGTTTTTAAGCAAAGATTGATATTTAAGCCCAAGTTTATTATACACACCCCACTAAAATTATCGCTTATGCTACATTTCCTTAATTAACTTCAATATAACAATGCTTTAATTTAGATGGCTATATTTTATGATATATAATATGTCAATAAAATTAAAAAAAATGGTTACAGAAAGGTAAAGCTATAACTTTGGCATAACCGTTGTTATTTACTGTAAACAATACAGGGTGTCACACCGGGAACTGCTGCAATCGATTTCTTGAAAAGTAAGCTTTGAAACATTTTCAAAATTTGGTTACAATATAATGTCAGTAGGGGACATACAACTAAAATATTTTGACAACTCTACCTTTTCCGGTTATACCGGAAGTTAATGTCAAATTCCTTATTTTAAATAGAACACCTCTGATATTTTCACAATTATTAAATACAGAGTGGTCAAAAATAATCGTTTAAAATTATTACGACAGAAACCTTAAAAGTCATTTTTTTAAATAGAAACCCTTATCTTGTTTTACCTCATTCTACTAAGCATCAAAAATAGCGATAAGTGTGTAAAGGGATGTCAATTTCAAAAATTTATAGTTTTTGAAATATTAACAATTTAATATTTATCTATTCTAACAATCCTTTTTAAATACGGCTTAGTTTTGCTTCTAGTTGGCCTTGACAACAAAATATTAAATCGTTAATATTTTGAAAACTATAAATTTTTGAAATAAACATCCCTTTACAAACTTATCCTTATTTTTATTGCCTAATAGGATAAGGTGATAAAAGATAGGGGTTTCCATTTAAAAAATTTGACTTTTAAGGTTTTTGTCGTGATGATTTTCAACCTTTATTTTTGGCCACTCTGTATTTATTAATTGTAAAAATATCGATACAGTCTACTAAAGAAATTCTTTCTTAACAAGAAACCCAACCCCAACTCATATTAAAGGCTTTTGTTTAGAAGAAATTGGTTATGTAATGGCTTGCAAACGTCATTTTAGACATAAAATTTAAAATAAGTCAAAAACGGTTGGACTTAGGTATAGAACATTACACATAAATTATGTTTAGAATTTTACGCAAAATCTAAAAAATTATTAATATATAGGGTGTTCTATTTAAAATAAGGAAGTTAACATTAACTTTCGGTATAACCGGACGTGGTAGAGCTGTCAAAATATTTTAGTTCTATGTCCCCCACTGACTTTATATTGTTACCAAAATTTTAAAATTTTTCAAAGCGTACTTTTCGAGAAATCGATCGCAGCAGTTCCCGGTGGGACACCCTGTACATCTTACAGGGAGATCAAAAGTTTAAAAAAATGGATAATTTTTAATCTTTCTGTATGGTGTGCTGTTAAAAAGGGGGTAATCAAATTTCTGATGATAAAACATCAGAAATAGGTAACTATATTTTATTTGCAAATAAGATTACTGCCTTTCAACAGCATATCACACAGAGCGATTAAAAACTACTTATTTTTGTCAAAAAATGTAATTACCCTGTTGAATGTATTCTAAACAGAAAATGATAACCGGTACGCCAAAGTTAAAGCTCCATCTTTCTTTACCATTTTCTTTTTTAATAGTCTTAATACTCTAAATATTAAAATAGGTATGGCCAATTAAATTAAAGCATTTTTGTAGCTTAAGGAGAAAATCTAGAATATGTGATAGTTTTGGCTGGGTGTGTATTTTAAGGGGTATAAATAGTAAATTAATTATTTAAAAATTAGTTTATAGTATGTACCTTTACCTGACCCTTTCAACAGTGGGAAATTCCGGTGTGTTATAAAACATTTATTACTGTGGGTAGATAAACATACAAACCTATGATTATTTTAAGCGTGTTCTATTAAAACAGGTTTCTTAGAAGAAAATAATTGGTGTATAATTAGCCGTTAACCGTAGTGCCCTTATTTTAAAATTTGTAAATAATTAGAGATTTTAACGTTAAAGGTTTTTAAAATTATACAAAATGTCTTGAAAGATGTGGACTTCGCTAAAAGTCGGATTTTTACTAACTTTTATAATACTTGGTATAATAATAGTAGTTTATGTAACAAGTGCATAAAGTGATACCTATTTTACGAATGGAAAGTTTGACAGCACGAGCCGTTATGACGAGTGCGGCAATTCCATGAGTAAAAAAGACACTTTATGCGTTTGTTACATACTATATTTTTCTACGACCGTATAAAAATTTTCCAAAATACCATTTCGTACATGTTTAATTTATCTAAACTTAAAAGTTTTAACTTTTGCAGCAAAGCCATTATATTGCAAAAAATCATTGCCTCCTTACTTTGTTAAGAAACTATTATCCTCTTCATAACTATGCATTTATAATTTAAACTTTAAAAAATTGTATGTACTTACTGTTTGTAAAAATAATACTAAATCAGTATAAATTCCTTTTCAATTTCTTAGTCATCCAAATTCATCATTACTATAAATTTTCAATAACTTCTATTTCATTTATTTGCAAACTGTCAAATTTTAAAACTAGTGGCACATAAACTAAAAGAAATAATGACGAAATCAAAAGTTACTTGACCGTTTGGTTCAGATGATGTCCCGTTTACTGTTACATGCATAAATTGATATTTAAGTATATTGTAGTAGACAATTGAAACAAAACACTAATTTAAATTGTGAGAAAAAGCTTTGAAGTGGTAAAAAAGTTACTTTTTAACACTTTATGTAGTGTACTAGAATGGAGTACTTTGACTTCATGTTAACGATGAAAAAACAGCATTTTTAACGGACGTGGTAAAAAAAACATTTGTAATATGATAACTATTAGTAAGGACTCTTTATACAGGGTGATTCAAAAATCGATCATGAAACTTAAGGGGGTGATTCTACTTGACAAAATAAGGGTAGAGCTTTATATAAATTTTTTCTAAAATGTCATTAGTTTTTGAGTTACAAGCCATCAAAGTTTAATTTTTAATTTGGTTTTTTCGCCATATTGCATTTATTCTTTAACCAATCCAGTTGATATTTGGCACACAAATCGAGCTTTGCAGATTCTAAAATTTTAAGACAAAAGTACTTTTTTAAATACCGCCAGAGGGCACTTTACCAAAAACTTAAAATTTATTTACATCATAACGTTTTTATTTTGACAGATATTCGTGACCAATTGTTACTGCATAAAACGACCTTCGAATGTTGATGTTGAGGTGCTAAATATAATATAGAAATTAGTGACCTTAAAATTTTAAACTCTTTCTTTATAACACTAGTCTGCGACATTTTTGAGGTCAGAGTTTTGTTGGGTGAATTATTCCATTTTTGCATGGCTGAGTTCAGAAAAATATAAAATCTTTCTCGATCAGGTCAAGTTTTCATTCTCTGGCAAAAAATAGAATTAATTAGTCAATTAGAAAAATAAAAAGAAAATTTTAAAATTGTTGGTAACGCCGCGCGAACAAGTTTCCTGCAATTGTTCTTTATTTAAATTTCTCCTTCGGTGCACAGAAGGCGGCCTCAGGGGCCTCAGTCACTCTTGTGACTTGGCGACAGACCTTCATTATTTTGTAAAGCTACAGGTTTGCAGACCTTATTATTTTGTAGCAGCTGAAAGTTTGTCAGTGCCATGTGCCCAACATAGGTAGAAGCAAGGGTAGACTATGAAGTTTGACTCATAGTAGTTTTGGCAGGTACCAAAGGGTAATAAATAAGAACTTAACTTTTGTCATTTTGTAAAAGCTGGATTTTAGATATGTTATTTGGGTACCTATTTAAAGATATTTTCTCAGCCGCTTAAAAAAGCGGCTTGATGGTCGGAGGAAGTCCAATATGTACTGTTATTGAACATATGACAAAAAGCATTTTATAGTTTATTTGTTTTCTAGAAGATTACGTTTAAAAAAGAAAATTTGGTTTTTCTCCAGAATATAAAAGTTTATCTAAACATATTTTTATACTATAAAGAACTATTTTGTTTTGCATAATATTATAAAAGTATAGGATGACTTTTAAAGACAATTAATATATTAAAATTTTTAATATAACATTACTTACAATACAGAGAAAGTTTCAAATTTTAAACAAAGGATCATAAGCTTCCGGTCGAAATTGTTTTAATCCAATAAAATTAAAAATATTATTTTGTTTAAATGACAAAAAGTCTAAAATAGGAATTGTGGAGTTTTTAAATAGGCATATCCTAAAATATTTCGATGTATACAGAGTGTTCCAAACTTCATAGTCTACCATTGTTCTACCTATGTAGGAAGCTTGTACTGACAAACTTTTAGCTTTTACAAAATAACAATGGTCTGCCGCTAACAGGATTTGACTCTATTAGGTTTTTATTTTAACAAAAGGCGCCACATAAAATTGTCAATAAATTCTTCAAATCATTCTAGCGGGCCGAACCCAAGTTCTAGTTAATCTCGCGGGTAAATTTATACAGAGCATAAAAACACTAATCGGAGATGAAAATACGATCCCCTAGAGAATTAAACTCGTCACCCAGGCCTAAAATTATAAACAGTTACGACTCTCATGTTGAAGAAGGAGAACAGGTAATTTTACGCTAAATAAAATTTGATTTTGTTCTTTATAGTCGATGATTTTGTCTCATGCATTGCTAAAAAGGTTCCAGGCAAAGGAAATTTATGACAAGGGGTGATTTTGCTTAGAATTGCCGGAATATAAGAAGTCTTACGGTTTCTTGTTAATCGAACTTTATATATCTTCATAAATTTTATTAATAAGGCGTTTTATGTTAAGTATAATGAACCGATATACATAGGCGTAGCCAGGATTTTGTTTAGGAGAGGGGGCAGAAGAAACGTAATTATATAGCGGGTGTTTCTCAAAGCTGGTTCCCCGCTGTATTTATTCTTTTTACTTCTCCATACTGAGTAAACTATTTGAAAATTATGGTAATTTTTTTTTCACAGATGATACATTATTAATTTCCTACAAATTAAGGATTAAGTGGTTTCTAGACAAAGCGCCTATGTTGTGGTACCTAAGTGTTTGAAATCAAGTGCTCTCTCGAGCAACCCTCGTTATACAGAGTGTAATTTAATTGATGGCTAAAAATACAGGGTATGATTCGCTAGCTTATTTTAGGAAGAAAAGTTCATATAAACATATGTTCTAAACCTCATACCTTTTGTATAGTGTGTTAAAATTACAAAAAATCAATTTTTTTTTTAATATCCCAACTATTCTTTACTTAATTTTGTTTTAATTTGGCAATATTATTATTAAAATTAAGGGGGTATTTTATCACTAACATAATTACATTTAAGTCCAGTGGCATCTTGATTAAAATATACAGTATGTCTACTTAAGTTGGCGTCATATGGGAAACTTTTTTATTATTGATTTTAAGAAAAAAGTTATTCTTTATAAAAAGTTCTGCATGATCCAAAACCTAAAAAGCAACCATCAATTATCTAATTGTATCAGTCATCTACGAGGTTTGGCCAAAAATGTATTTTCTGCTTAAGAGTAAACTACCTGTATTTTTGCTAATAACAAAAATTGTTATAAAAAGATGTTTTAAATTACTTTTCAATATGCAATTTTGTTTAATTACAGAAAAATATATATTTCTGATTTTTTTCTGCGATAATGGTAAAAGTTAGGTTTGTATATCAGTGCACATTTCATGATTATAAATGTCATAAGACAGTTTTAAATTAACTTTTAAATTTATTGGTATTAAAACAAGAACAAGTACAACTAAGTTGAAAAAAATTTAAATCTAAACATCCTTTTTTATAACAATTTGCGATTCTAGTAAAAATACACGTATTTTACTTGCCAAACCTTGTAGATGACTAACACAATCTGATATATGATTGAGTTTTAGGTTTGGGACTATGCAAAACTTTTTATGAAGAATACCTTATTTTCGTAAAATCAATAATAAAAAGTTGCCCATATAACGCCAACTTACGTAGACACACTGTATTTAGTGAATCTTGAAACACCCTGTATACACTTGTTTAGGTTTTTAAAACGTTTTTAGTAAGCCCATAATATACAAAATAATTGTTTTGCTTTCAGCAACTTGTCAGTCCCGTAGGAGACCCCAATGTTGTCCTGTTGGAACAGGCCGGTCCGACCCAACTTCCTGTAAAATATGTTGATATTGGCGTTACACCGTCTCCTAGCCCTGCGGCCTATTTGCTTGGAGGAGGTGAAATCCGTCCATTCCGGGTAAATAAACATAAAATTTCCATTGTAGGATTAATGGGATTGCCACCCTGTTTAAACATGAATATAAAAATATTTTTTCACTGTTAAAAAATGTAGACATTAATAATGTAATTTTAAACAGGTAATATGGTCTATTACCCACTGCCGTTACCCAGGCTCATTACCCATGGCCATTATAATCTGTTTTAAATGTGCATAAATACAAAAATTGTATATTATGTATATTTTCAACAACCTCGTTTTTTGAATATAGCTGTTTAGCCTTTGTCACTATTTTTTACTCATATATGATTATAAAAATATCCTAAAGGTACGTAAAATAAAACTAAACTTTGGGCACTTTATTTTGATAACAATCAGTTAGACAGTTACTGACTTTTTAACCAATGTTATAAATTTCATGTTCGGGTGTTTTTTTAACTTTCACTTAAAATACAACTATAATTTTAGCATACTCTACCCCTTGACTAGTATTTAATCTTACCCTGTGTATCCACGGATTTATATATAAAACGAACTACTGCTGATAGAGCTTGGTACGATACACCAGTTTTTATAAAAAAATAATTTTCTGTCAAACTAAAAAGTAATAAAAAAATTGCATAACTTATTGAACCATACTGTAAATGTTTTAAAAATAGCTTTTAAGACATACAGTGTGTCTACATCAGTTGGCGTGATATGAAAAACTCTTTTATTATTAATTTTACGAGAAAAGTCATTTCTTATAAAAAGTTTAGCAGGATCCAAAACCTAAAACAAAATCATCCGATATCAAATTAGGCGAGTCATCTACAAGATTTAGCCAAAAATGTAATTTTTGCTTAATAATAAAGTACCTGTATCTTTGGTTCTAAATAGGCAATTTTGTTAATTTACGGATTAACTTTTTTTCTTCAAAAGTCAAGAAAATTTAGGTTTGTAGATTGGTACATCGTACATTCTTTTTGTTTTAATAACACTGAGTTTAAAAAGTTTATCTAAAATTTTCGTATAAAATTTATTATTGGGATATGTATTGCACTAATGTATAAATCTATATTTTACCATTATCGCACAAAAAAAACAAAACATGTAAATAAACAAAATTGCATATTTATTTTTTATTCTAAACATCTTCTTTATAGTAGGGGAGCCCACGATGCTTAGTGGGAATTACTCAAGCGTCATAGAGACCTATTGGGTTGCAAAGCTTAGATGATAAGAAGAAAAATGTAATATAATGTCTACCTTTTATTGGTGGGGTACGCAGCTATATATTTTTAAATATGACAAAAATACTGTTCTTATTTTGGCTTGTAAAAATCGTTCGGATCGAATCAATTTATATATTTTTCGGTATCCTAAATTTATTTTCTTCAAAACAAATATATGTCACCGGAATGTCAAAATATCCTTTTGTACAACTTTGTATCCCTCCGCTTTCTTTATGTCACTCTTAAATTATTAGATTAGTGAAATATACACTTTTTAGCATGTAATAAACCTATCCTATCTTAATCTGGCGCGCTTGAAAATTTCTAATGGATTTATTTTTTTACGAGATGGGCCCTGTCCGGGGCTCATATGTGGTAGTAATTCTTAACTGGGTACAAGGTTTTCTCCGGTATATTTATCTGCCGCGCTATAGTAAATTTCAAAAACCCCTCTTGTGCTTTCCTACCATTATACCAATTATCGATATTAGAAAAATACAAGGAAGGAATTTGACTACCGTGGTATTTATATTTGGCAACGCTGCCTAAAAACAATGGAAATTATACACAAAAATCGACTGCACAAGCATCTTTAAACAAGTTATAGTTTCTAATATTAAATTGTTATATTTATTTACTAATAAACCACCCTTATTATATCATAAAAAATATTTAATTGAAAAGTCACTGAATTTTTTTCTACAAATTTGTAAAACAAGGTTAAGTAGCACATAAATTTAAGAATAAACATAAAAAGTTTCTGTCAACTAACGTAAATACTGATACATCGGATTATTTTCGTCGAATTTTTCACTTAAAAATACTCGGAAAAAACTTGTTTTCTAATTATTGCGGATATATATTATAACCCATTGGATCTTGTAACCCAAAAACGTATTGGACTGGTATCAATGGTCTCATATACCATATTCGATAAACTTCTTCGGGCGCAGCATAACCTTTTGGCGGCGTTGCCAAATGTCAGTCATATAACATATTTTTCTTAATTATTTATTAATTACTTCTATCACAAGCTGTAAAGGTCAGATTTTAATTAGCCAAAATGTTCAGAATTGATTTTTCTTCCGTTCATAAAAATTTAACTGGATAATATTCTTATAACAAAGTACCGGTATGCTAAGTTTCATAATTTTCTGAACATTTATTCTTACACCGGTAGTACTACCTTAAGCAAACATTGCATTTTGGCCAAACCTCTTTTTTTTTTTTTCACCCTTTCGGGGTCATCCCACCCAGGTCCGACGACCGCCCCCTAGGTGGTGCACCGCAGCCTGAAGGCTTATTGTACCTTGACCCCTACTCCTTCTCATTCACACACCATTCATTCCATAACTTGATGGTTGTTGCTCGGTCCGCATCCCCGAGCAGAACACCGTGTGCCCTTGCCCAAAACACCGCTGGTGCCGGTCACCCATCCAAATTATGGGCGCGCATTTCACTGCTTAACTCCGGAGATCGACGCTTGCCGATACAACCGAAGCCTCCACAAGCGCGCCTGGCCAAACCTCTTAGAAGTTTTAGATCATGCAGAACTTTTTATAAAAAGTAATTTTTCTTCGTAAATTTATTAATAAAAAAGTTTTCCATATGACGCTAACATAGTTAGACACACTGTATAATGTCAAATACATAATTTTGAACTCATTTATTTGCAAAAAAAAATTTCCAAATAAAATAAATTGTACTTTTTAGCCACGAGAACACTACCCAAATGTGCAAATCTACACTACAAACGCAAGAGATAATCTTCAAGAAAGTTACCTTTCTACAACTGCAGCCACACCCTATTATGGAAAAAGTGTAGCACGTTACACATCCACTCCAGTGCCACCAGTACAAGCTCAAGTCAATTATATTGGTGATTATGGATTACGTAATCCCGATGTCATCAGGTCTTATGCTCCCGCTGCTAAACCCTTGGGAAATTACAAAAATGTAAGAATAGTAACTTGAAAAGTCTTAAGTGTTAATAAACAGTGTATTCCAATTAAAACGAGCCAACCTTATAATTTTATTATTTTGGAGTCAAACTTACCATTTCAGGGTTATCCCCTTTCAACAAAGAAAGTTTAGGGATACATTATCTTAAAGGATTCCAAAATCTCTCATTAAAGGATTTTAGTTTTTTAGAATCGATCAAGTAGTTTCTAAGAAAATGTACCCTTAACCCTATGCTAGCTGAAATTTTGGTCCCTGGGACCGATTGTGATGGGAGACAAGGAAGTCAGTTATTTCTGTTTTTTAAAGAAAAAAATGAAAAACTACATTTTTACAAAGATTCTATTTATATCAGAAATAAATTCTCTCAAGTAATTTTATTGGTATTTAAAACAATAGTTGTAATATTTTTTTCAGAAAAAAGTATGTTTAAATTTTTACTGAAGTTATCAACTTCTTCAAATGTAGACCTGGTCCTGGTAAAACATTTATAATATTCTTAGAGCTAGCTTTGATATGTTTAGGTAGCGGCACCAGTTTTTTTCTATCTGGTTTACCTATCTATAAACTCAAACTCTTGCTGGCCCAAGGCTTAAAATTTGTTTGGTCGTCTAATTTAGAAGCTCCAGCATCTTCTTGGTCACAATTTGTTTCATTACATTCCGATTCAGAGTCTTAAGATTCAGTAACCTGGTTAGAAGAAAAATTAACTTATTTATGCCGGGATTCCTCACTTTCGTCAGAATCATGGTCCAAATATTCTTCATTTGTGGTGACTGTTTCTAGCAAACACCAAAGGCGCTGTTTTTCTTTCTTACAAGAATTTAAAAACTGATTTATCTCCAAGAATATGTAACCAGATACTAAAAAATGTAGTACAAAAAGAAAAATCTCTGTTTTGGTTTTAGTTAGTAAAACGTGCATAAATAGTCGCGTCGGTGCGTGAGAGCGCTGTCACTCACTACCCTCGGACAATTTTACTTTGAGTGACAATCGCACGAGTTGTAATGTAAAGAGCTAAGAAGTGGAAGTCCTTCATAAAGCGGCGCGAATACAGAGGCGTATTTAAAGTTTTTAATAACATTTATCGTTATCGTCGGTATGTGAGACCGCACGCGACTACTGTAGGGTTTATACCTGGTGTCGTTTTTATTTTTTAAAATACCAAAATAAAATTAGGTATAAAGGTATTTCTAGCTTAATATTACCATGGAATTAGTTGTTTTCTATTACTTTTGGCTTGGCCGAAGACGACCCTAACTTTTTTATTTTTAATAGGACACCCAGTATATTTTTATTTATTTAAATAAAATTTCAATTTTAAGTTTAATTATACTCCATTAGCTACGTTTTAACATCTTATATATTTTTTTATATTATTTTAATTTGTAATCCATAGTGCCATGAATGCATAAAATAGCAAAAAAGATAAATGCATCCATTTTTTCGTAATTTCTTGGTCCAAAATTTACATTTATACATGAATAAAAAATATTTATAGGTCAAATGTTAAAAAGAAGCAAATGGAGCATCATTGTACTAAAAATAATTTTTTTATTAAAATAAATAAAAATATACCGGCTGTCTCATCTACAATTAGAAAGTAAAGGACAATTTCAGCTAAACCGAAAACAATAACAACTGATTCATAAAAAAATGCACATTTAGGTGAGATACCTAAGTATCAAATTGTATATTTAAAAATAATTATAGGGCTTTGGGACACCAGATATTAAAGGTACATTTTCTCTGAAACTTATAAACCGATGTTTAAGTATATTGAACTTTTTAGCGTTTGTGTTGGTGGGCGAAAGATAGCCCGGGACAAGTAAATTTTAACAGAAAATTGTTACGCCTAAAGAATAAAACACGACAAGTTTTAGGACTGTTTTATAAGTGTACAAATTACGAAATTATACAAAATGGTTTGTTTTAATTAAAAACCCTATATAATTTATTTCCAATATATAGTGCAACCTAAATTTATAAAAATGCAGATTGGTGTTTCATAATTTTTAGACGTGTGACAACACTCTATTAATAACATGCTTTGATTAAAATTATTATACACATAAAAACTTATTATTAAAAAGAAAATAAAAACCAATAAATATTTGTGTTTTTTAAATTTTTTAGCTGTAATATTGGTTTAACTTTAAAAATAATTTTTAGTTCTTCACATTTTTTAAGTAGATCTAAAATACCCTAAATTCTTTTTAGCAATATCATTTTATATATTACTTAAACTGTGCATATAAAATTTAAAATTAATTCATTTTTGTTTATATATCATTAACTTTACATCCTCTTTTTATCTACTTTAGGTTATTGCCAGACCAGATGCATCAGGTAGAGTAGGAGGAAGTCCAGAGCACCAAAGATTAGCCCAAGAAGATGAGTTGCCAGAAGGAATTTATATTGTAGGAAAACCCGGCAAAAGAAAATAAGTTAATACCATATTTATAAAAGTACTAGGTACAAATGAATAATTTATACTTGTAAAATTTAAATATTAAATTTATTTGTTAAATACCTTAAAAGTAATTTATAGTTTTGGTTATTTTTTTAAATAAAAATTTCTAAAAGTTATAAGGCTTGTTAATTTGTATAACCTTAAGTATATCGTGGGGACGCGTAGGTAAAAAAATTAAAAGTGGGTTAAAAATTACAAATACATTGGTATTTTTTTATAAGTTCTTTTAAATTAATATTGAGAAATCACATAAACTTAGGTTTGTTTACTTGTAAATGGGTGTAGTGGTCGGGCACGGAGCGGTGATATTAGGCCGATGTCATTTAATTACAACGTTACATTTTAAAACCAAGTCACGGCCATGCTACGGTGCAGGACTCGGAATGGCTTTATGTGGTTAACCCTTAAAACTATTGTTACCTTATCTGTAAAGATTTCATTTATGATCAGATTGAATTTAGAGCGTGGTATAATTGATTCATAATATTACTGCATTTTGATTTAGTACAAAATTTTTGCACTAGATTACTCCACATTTTACTGGTGAAGCGCACGGCCACGGGCTCGATGCGGTTATATGAGGCCCTGACCTTTAAGCAGTCGTTTTCTAGATATTAGGATTTGAAAAATTTATTTTTTGTATGGCCAGGTTCAAACTATAAAGGGTATTTTAGATTAAGATGCTGATTTTTTGACAGTGTAAATCCTTACGTGATTTTAAAAGGAAAATTTTAAATAAATCTACTTCTCAAAGCTTCCGGTAAACAGCGAGCGAGACGGGAAAGCAGCACGCAAATTTTACTAAAATCTTCTATATATTTTAATTTTATTTTAAATTTTGCTTTTTTATGCGCAGTAATTTGTTTTTAATTTAAACTGTAAAAAATGCTAACAACTTTTCTTTTTACATTATGGTTTTACCTTTAAATTTAAATATAGGATTTAATTCTTAACAAAAATTTTGCTCTATTAATAAAAATAAAAGTACTTTACTTAAGGTTCTTTTTAATACTTTTAGTTATACCTTTTTCTGTATACTATCAATCAGAGTAAAATTTTGTATTTCTTAGTTTTGCCATGCAAGTGGTTTTCGCAAAATGTCATTTTAGATAAATTTGTTTTATTTGTCCTTTTGTAACAGCCATCCAACACTCTGCAGAGTGGGCCAAATTAAACTTGCACAGTTTTCAACTAATAGGTAATAACTATTTATCTGTTGCACTTATCTTTTTTATTTTTAAAGGGGTAATAGGTAAATATGTTTTCTCTAAGTTTGCCAATTTTGGTCAAATAGATTTAGACAGGACTGGACTTACGGGAATTTTTCCAAAATACTATATTTAACCTCGTTGCAAAAAAATCTGATTCAGCTACAATTAGGCTAATACGTTTTTCTTGTGTACAAACTGTGGAAAATGATTCAGTAAAAGCGAAATTGTAAGCAATTTAAGGATTACGGAGTTAAAATTATTTTTAATAAATAATAGTCCTCCTTATAAGGAATGCATTTCTCTTGATTTTAAAAAAGATAGATTATAGAAAAGATAAAATTAATTTTTTTGCAACGAAGTTTAATGCATTATTTTGGAAAAAATTTCGTAAGTCCAGTCCTGTTTAAATCTATTTGACCAAAATTGGCAAACCTTAAGAAAACATATTTACCAAATAGCCCCTAAAAAGAAAAAAGATGGGCGCAACAGATAAAAAGGTATTATTAGTTAAAAAGTGTGCGAGTTTAATTTGGCCCACACTGTAAATCTGCAATCGAGCTTCCACAATTAAAATTTTTTTTGTAAGCCTGTTAAAATATTTAAAAATTCTTTAAAATCACAATTTAAATAAATAATAATAATAAATTTTCGACGAAATTAACACAATGTACGAGTATATTGAATAAGATCGATATTTTGTTTTTTTTTAAGTTTTTGAAATTACAGTATATATTTTATATTGTATTTAATAATAGTTGACCGAAAAGCGCAAAAAATGAGCACTTAAAAACCTTTCTTGATGAAAATAAATGTATCAAAATACCGGTTAAAATTTTCATTTTTTTAGGAAGTTTTCATAATAACGGCCAGCTATTTATTATTTAAAAAAACAGTATAACGAGAATAGTATAAAGTATATTGGCTTCAAAGTTCAGCATAATAGAACTATAGATCTTGCTGAAACGTTTTTTCGAAAGTTTTTGAGGTTAGGGTAAAAATGGTTCCCTACATAAGTTGTAGGTTTTTTTATTGTCGACAACTTTTGTATTTAACTTTTTTGTTAGAATTTATTGTTTAGCTTGATATAGCAAAAAAACATTATTATTCGCCCCTTCATCCCGTAACTGATTATTTTGGTCCGGAATTATTTTTCTTACATAGTTATAATGCACTTAACAAAATTATATCATTAGTTTTCTGTAAGGAAAATTTGTTTTATGACCATTTCCACTGCTATTTCGCCTAAGCTAATTGTTTATAAACTGTATTTATTAAAGAGTAATTTATATTCGGTAAACAGATGAATGAAGGCTTCCTATTCGGATATCGTACTACGTTATGACTTATACCTAGTTATTTATTAAAAATTTACCCTCGTATATTTAATGAAATTCAATTCAAAAACGATTGCACTGAATACGCGAAATATAAAATACTGATCAAAATTCAGTCTTAGTACTATCGCTCAATACACTTTTCGTATCTAATATTGCTTTCGCTGCAAATAAAGTTATTATTTTCGCATTGAAAAATATTTCGCTAGTGCATTACTTTTTAAAATGAAGAACTGACATAAAATGTATATAATACGTTTGTGTCGATTTAAAACAATAAAAGTAGAAAGTATTTACTATTTTGAATTTTTCATCTTAGAAAATTATTTCCTAAACTTAAAAAAAAATACATGTATCTTGGTTTTAATAATAATAATATATATATATATATATATTTAAAACGCGAAGCCATAATTTTGAGACACTTCGTTAGTGACTGCTGTTGCACCAATTTAAATGATCAAACAGCAAAACATATGATATTCAATGTGTGTTGCCTATACCGCAGGAAATATAACGTGAAGCGCAGTATCGGTAGCTATTATATTTCTGGGCAGTACAAACTGCACCAATTTACACATTTAAAAAAAAATATCCTCTGGATACTGAGACCTTTTAACTATATTTTTTTTTATTGAATGGTCTTTTCGTTGGATACACGCCTGGAAAGAATGTGACCGCTTCGGTCCTGGTCCCGGGGTATACGACCTGACCCTGTTTAGCCCTATTGACCCCTATGAACTGGCCGGTCGCCTGATACAAAATAAAGAAAAACCCCCAAAAACCCAAAAATTCTAATTAAAAAACGACGTTTCGGTGGCAAGTCTGCCACCGTTGTCAAGTTAAAATTAAGGTAAAAATACAATAAAAATTAACTAATATTTAAAATTAGAAATGAATTAAATTTTATGCTTTTTAGTACTGCAAACTGAAAATAGTTTGACATTTGTGTCATGAGTGACTGGTGTATTTATAATTTGTAAGACAGAAAAGGTAATAAATTACTTGATTTTTAGTTTTCCTGAAGATACTTCGGTATCGAGCAAAGGCAACTAAGTGTTATTTAAATTAACTGAAATTGATGCTACACAGTTATCTTTATTTAATAATATATACGCACTTTGATTTTGCGTTTTTTAGAACAAGTTTCCTTTGCTAAAATACTCGAAGTATCCCAGTTTATTCTATGATTGATTTCAAATGCGTGTTGACAGATTTTTGATTTATAAAATTTTGTGTTTTTAATGTATGATCTGTATTCTTTTATGCGTTTAGCTAATGGTCTACAAGTTTCACTATACCGCAGGAAATATAACGTGAAGCAAATTAATATTTTTGTTACAAAATTAAAAAAAAGTATTTGTCATCTTGACCTAATTGACAATTTTTTTAAGTATTGGCTGTAAGCGACGCGACGCGACGTCGGGCACGGTTAGTGTTTAGATGGGTGACCGCTTGGTTACACCGTGTGCCGTTGCTTTTTTGTTAATTGGTGTTAACTTTTTGAAAGCAAAATATGACAAAAACTGTCATAGACCACCAGATGAGTTTAACAAGCAATTAAAACAGGCGCTTAATTTAAATCGCCACTAACTGTCCAAAACACGTCGAATTCAATTCAATCTAGTAATAATTAAATATGAATTTGGGATTTTGGTTAACACTACTTTAAAATACAGGGGTCCTAAAAGGGGTTGGAATTAATGATTGAGATAAGTCAAAATATGTGTGCTTTATATAAAAAAAATATCGCACATTGTTAGAAAGTTGTGGACCTTAAAAATTAAAAAAAAAAACTTATTTTAATTATAACTTTTGAACTGTTGCCACAGTACCAATGAGAATTGGGCAATTATATTATTTTATACTTATGCTGGTTTCCATAGATAAACGGCTATTTATTAAGTGGGAAATATACAGGGTGAGTCAATTTCTTTTCATTTACTGTATGCATTTTCGATAGAAGTGATTAGGATGTCATTTTTCTTTGCTACAAAGAAGGCGTACTTTATTTAAATACTATCTCATACCGTTTTTTATAAAATCGAATTTTAAATACAGCCATACCAGCATTTGGTGTTTGTAAACCCTTTAAACTATATAATCCAAATAAAAACTTTTTTAATAATTTTATCATATTTAATTTTTTTTAAATTAATTACTGGTTTGTCTGTATTAAAATAAAAAATAAAAAAATAACTGACACGTAACAGTATTTTAAAATAAAAAAAAACAGCATTGGCAGAAATCGAATCCAAGTCGCTGCATGGCATATAATCCTTATTGACCGTTAACTAGGCGCGCTAAGAAATTTACCAATTTACCATAGTTGGCCGCGCGGTGTATTTAATACACCAATAGAAAGTTAGGAGTTTTAAAGGCACTTTTTTGCAAATATGTGCAACAAATAACGTGTTAATTATTATATATTCTTTAATTAAAAATGTTTATTTAACCTGTAAATTAATAACTCTAGTTTATACAAGCAAAATATTTCTTTTAAATAAAAATAAATCAAAATAATTTGGTAGATAACGTCGGTCGACTTTTTGGAAATTTTTACTTTTCTTAGTCCCTGGAAGGCAAAGGTCAATATGTATTTGAAGACTTGAATAACTACTGAAATTTTAAAAAGAAAGTAAGAAAAAAAAAAGAAAATACTTCGTCAGATAATAGTTACATTAATACTAGTCGCGCGGTGTGTTTTAAGAACCGTTTACAAACAAGTTCCGATATTGTTACAACTAAATACTATTTTCAAATTGGACCGCCATGCGCCACAGCACTTTACCCACATTCTTCTGCTAAGATACATGGATTTGTAGTAAAAGAGATCGGCTTGTAAAGCAAATGGTGATGTCTCTTTTTTAAGATTGGTGTACAAAATACACCGCGCGACTAATTAAGGGTTAAAATAGGTAATTATGTCATTATTACATATCAAAATAGTATATTTCCTAACTAGTGCTCAAAGTGCCACCTTTCGGCACGTGTTAAGAACGCTATTTTTTCTACGAGTGTGTGAAAAAAGTCAAACTAAACAACCATTTGATAATATTTATTTTTACCATTACTGCGTGTATTATTATTAAGAACATTAATCGTAAAAGAACAGTTGGTAGCATTTTGCAAATGAATCGCAGAGGCAAGTTGTTGTGGGTAAGTTGCGGAGTTGGAGATTGCTGTTGACGTGCAATTGAACCGGTCGTCGTTACAGGTAACAGAGACAAATTGTTGCTTGCTAGAAGACGGTACAATGGGCCTGGAGTACGTTTTGCTGTGTTCAAAGGTAGATGAATTTTGGGACAATATTTTGTTTGATAAGTCCGTCTTGAAACTTGGAGAGCTTTCTAGGTAGCCTTCTGCAACAGATGATGACTTCTAACCTCCAAGTCTTTTAATATTCGTTATGCCTTCACCAGAATGAGCTAACACTGTAGCCGAGAAACAGCGAAAGCTATGTCCCGTGTAAAGTTCTGGGTTTGGAAGAAGTAAATAGGCAGCTATTTTAGAGGGCATCTTGCCAAAAGAATTTATTTTAATGCACTGGACAGTACAAGCCAATTTTTTGTAATTAACAAAAAATCTTCTGTGTGGTGTTTCAGGCTTTCGTAAACTGAAATACTTTCTATACAAAGCTAGATATTTTCCATTTTCAATTTCCTCGAAAATGACAAAACTTCGGCTAGAATGGTTTTTGGGTTCTGGAATATTTACAATTAAAAGATTCCCCTTATCGTCAATATCATCAACGCTAATTTTCATCAATTCTTCTCGACGACAGGCACCAGCTAGTCCAAAAATTGTAGCTACCTTCATCGCTAGATAGATATCATTTGGAGCATCATTAATAAATTTTGCCATTTTATCTTTCGAAAAAATTTTGGCCTTCTTGGGTCTAAATCCCACATTTTGCTTCTTCAAAAATGATGTAACTTTGAAATATTTGCTTAAATCCATGTTCTTTTCGATCTTAGTACTTTTTAATATCGAATATCTTGACCAAAAGGTATTGGGCCTACATGTTTTAGCAAGTTCCGCGAAATATGCCATAAAAACTTCTTCTCTTATATTTATACGCTTATAAATGTTGTATATTCTTTGTCGTAACTGTGCTTCGACTTGGACGGCAGCAAATCTAAATTTTCTATTTCGGCTGCTTTTAAAATGGATTCTGGTAATTTCTCATGAGAAGACTAAATGGAAAACGTTTTTTATTCAAACTCGACGATACTGATCAGAATGTACTAAAGACACTTTTAATTATATCGATGACTTTTAATTACTTTGATCTTTTATAATATGGACACCGGCACCTGTCAAAACTAAAAATCTGACAAGCAAATTTAATATACACCAGGATTTTTAAAACAATGTTTTTTAAACAATATTAATTTTTGGTGAATATGTCGTTGATTTTACACCTAATTTGTGCAAATAAAAGAATACGATGCCAATAATAAAATTATATTAAGTCAAACTTCAGAATTGAATTGGGAAATTCGCAAGGGTTTACTTTTCCGCACTAGTGCGAAAAAGTGATTATTTTCCGCATTAGTTTGAAAAGTGACACTTTCCAAACTAAATTGCGTGCGGAAAAGTGCTGCTTTCCACACGCTAATAGAAAGATTATAAACCCAATTAATAATAAAAGGTTCTGCAATGTTTCTTTTATGGTCCAAAAATATGCAGTTAAGTGGATTTAAGTAGTAAGTGGTGGCAGTATACGGGGTTGACGTCAGGTGCCTTTTACAATGTCGTGTCAGTACTTGGTTTGCCATACTACTACCCTATAAACGAACCATATTTACCTATTAGAAATTAAAACTCTAATGTCGTTAACATTGTAACATTAACATATTTTTTTTTAGTTAGGTCTTTAACCATTTGTGCGACATTGAAAAAGCGGATCTAAACACTCTAATATTTAATAAATGTATGTTTTCTGCACACAGTATTTAAGAAACAATAAAATAAATAAACTGTTTGACTCTTCGAATGCAATATCCAATATTTGCACGTCTTACAACAATCTAAGAAAAATGTTTTATTAGATTTTTAGATGATACCCTTACACATCTCTCGCTTTTCATTGACATCAATCCGTTATTTCTTGACTTTGCTATTTGTAATACTTATCGCTCTGTTTTTGTTACTGTTGTTATTAAAAATGCTTGAATGAAATCTTTTTCCAATAAAGCGAGCTTTTAACAAGAAACCTCTATTTTTCTTTAATACAAAGAGGTATTGTTAAGAATTGAAAATATATTGAATACTTTTGTTATTATTTGTTGCTTTAGGTATTTAATATACCACAATTTTAATAAAAACACTAATAAAATGACGACAGTGTTTAGCAGTTTTATTTTTATAAGGAACTGTAAAAGTTTATAAAGTAAATAAAGTTTGTAACAGTTACTTTAATTTTAACTATATAAACTTTAAGTAAACTTTATCAACCACATTTTATTATGTATTATTGTCACATAGAAAAGAAGAATCTATTAGACAAAGTCAAAACTTTTCGATTAGTAGTTGAATAAAATGGGATTTATTATAAATAAATTGTATAGAATTTATTTTTCGGTCACTTTAAGTTTTATTTTTTAATTGAATATCCTGTATATCTTAACATTTGTGGATTTCTGAGACAATTTTAAATCAAAGGAAAGGTAAAGTTTATGAAATAAAACACGTTTGTTACAGTTACTTTAGTAATATAAACTTTAAGTAAACTTTTCCAGCCACATTTTATTATGCATTGTTGTTACATAGGATATAGAGACAAGTCATAACTTCTAAGTAGTAAGTTTAATTAAAAAGGATTTATTATAAATAAATAGTTTAAAAGAAAACAGTTTTCGCATATTTTTAATTTTGCGGCCTCTTTTGGATTTATTTTTTAATTAAAAACCCTGTATATTTTACCATTTATTGATTTCTGACCCAATTCTAAAGCAGAGCATGACGTTTTATAAGTTTTTACGCCTACTTTATTTTTAGAATGAATTTTATTACTACATTTAAGTCACTAAGATTCGAAGCAAACTAAATAATTTAAAAAATAATCCTTCATTATGTTTTAAATTTTAAAAGCACTTTCTAAAATAAAAAAATACATTAGAAGATTACCCCAAACCAAATTATTTTTAATTTATTTAAAAATAAAAAAATATGACTAAGCAAAATAGTGATAATGTTTTTAATATTATTAAATGTGAAATGGATATCCATGTACGAAAACTGTTTATAACCAAACGAAACTAAAAATACAAAAATCAAAGAAAACTGTTAGGCAGGAAAAGCAGTAGAAAACATACCAACCTTTTTTCGTGGCCTTTCATAAAGCTATTTTAAACGCCTTGGCTGTTAGCCCTTCTTTATCTTAAAATAATTGTAAACCCACCCACAGACGGACAATATTATTGTGACGATTTCACTAGAGTGTTTTACACTGTCAAAATGTCATAGCAACCTCTTGTTTTCTACTTCCAAAACTCCTACCTTGATAAAACCAACATAATAGTATTTCAGCGATTATTTTTCTCAATAGAAAATAGACCAATCAGAAAACACCGTTTTCAGATGAATTTTGTTTGGAAAAAGTAATTAAATCCCGTGTCCTGTTTAACCGCCAATAAATTAATGTTATCCAAACTATACTCTGTTCACTATAAATTAGGAAAAACACCTGAACAAAAATGTATTTCATTGGTATAAAAAGTCATTAACCCTAGTTACCAAAAAAAAGTATTTTATCCAACACTTACATATAATATCTACATAATTAATCAAATTTTGAGGATATAAAGTGTACTATAAGTCACTAGTGAGCTAAAATACCCTTTAGCTCACTAGTGAATTATAGACTTTAGCTCACTAGTGACTTATACTAATTCTTTATTACTTCCAACATTTCACAATTAAAAAAATAACATAAAACAACTAATATATTATACTACAATTTATTCGTGTTTATATTAACAGTAATTGTTATATTAGATTTATCTTGGACAACGTTACATTGTGCGGAGTGTTCTTCAGGAAGTCTTTCAGCACTAGTACTTGCCTTGGTGCGCTCTTCACCCTGTATTCGTCTTGCAATCTCAAACTTGTTAGAGATGCAATCTTCTAAATATCCTTCTGCCACGGTAGAAGACTTCCACCCGCCATGGCGTTTAAGGTTGGTGATATCGGCCCCAGCGTTGACTAGAAGTGTCGCTGAAGAACGCCGCATGCTATGACCACTATATAAGATTTCATCAGGTAGTTGCAAATAATGAGCAACCACTCTCGGAATATTCGAAATTTTATTTATTCCCACGCATTGCCTAGTGCATTTGCCTTTTTCAAAGTTGACAAAAAATCTTTTGTGAGGCGTGTTCTCTGGCCTTAGGGACACATATTTTCTAAATAATTCAAGCACATTTACCAAAAATCCTTCTTTTAAAATTGTAAAGCTTCTCGATTTGTTCGTCTTGGTATCAGGTATAGAAACATATATGTACTGGCCTTTATCTACTATATCTTCAATACTTAAGCGAGTTAGTTCGTCACAACGGCATGCACCAGCGATTCCCAATATCAATGCAACCTATAAAAATCCGAACAGATAAATATTTAATACCAGAAACTAAAGTAAATTCATACCTTTGACATTAAGTGCTCGTCGTCAGGTGCCTCAGCCAAAAATTTTTCGATGTATTGCCTCTCCAGAATTTTTGCCTTTTTCGGTTTGAAATTTCTTGAATTGCTCTTCAAATAAGCGACAACTTTTCCATACCTCCCTATATCCTTGTTCTTATATACTTTTAAGGTCGTATTTATCATTGAATACTTGGTCCACATTGATGAGGGAGCAACTTTTTTGATAAAAACAGAAAGTAAGCCATAATAACATCTTCATTTATAGTACCAACTCCTCGCCTTTTCCTCCATGCTTCAAAATCTTCAAATTCTTTATTGTACGTTAGTTTTGACTTCTCTGGAATTAAACTGCATGTCGCTACCGCAGCTTCTTCCAAAATTTCCGCAGGAACTTTACAATTTTCCATTTCGCAAAGCATTTTTATGTTTGTCTACAAAGTTGTTTACTAAACAAACCCGTAGTTACCAACAAAATACATTACAACCAAACAAGCTTGCTTTCCAAAAAATACAAAATTTTGTTGCTGGTGTTGACAATGACAAGTAACAAATAATGGATGACGTTTTCAAATTATTTTCGATATTAAAAACGATTTATACGAAAGTGTTGGATAAAATTTTGTATAAGACACGTGAGTTATTACATATAAGTCACTTAAGAAAATTACCTCTCGCCCTTCGGGCTCGAGAGTTAAACTTTTCTTGCGCGACTTATATGTAATATAACTCACTTATCTAATAATAGTTATTTATTAGATAAGTGAGTTATATTACATATAAGTCACGCAAGAAAAGTTTAACTCTCGAGCCCGAAGGGCGTGAGAGGTAATTTTCTTAAGTGACTTATATGTAATAACTCACGTGTCTAATACAAAATTTTATCCAACACTTTCGTATAAATCGTTTTTAATATCGAAAATAATTTGAAAACGTCATCCATTATTTGTTACTTGTCATTGTCAACACCAGCAACAAAATTTTGTATAAGTCTATAATTCACTAGTGAGCTAAAGGGTACTTTAGCTCACTAGTGACTTATAGTACACTTTATATCCTCAAAATCTGATCAATTATGTAGATATTATATGTAAGTGTTGGATAAATAACTATTATTGGTTTGAAACTACTGTTACTGGGGTTACATTAGGTTTTTATTATCAAATTATTGTGGCCAAAGAATAGCAATTAAAATTTAAAAAAAAATTAAACTATCATTATCAGGAAGATTCTGTGTTGTTGGCTGGTAAGTTTTTCAGGAAATAATCAAGCCGTATACCATCTCGACCTACAAATTTAAATCGATTTTACCACCCAAATATTTATTTTAGATTAGTTTGGCAAATAGTTTATGAACAATAATTTTAAAAACCCTTGACCGCTTCGCGAGTGTGGAGTTTTTGATTTCAAAATAAAAACCCTGCGCGGTCTCATGTTTTTATTAAATTATTGTACATTTAACTATTTTTCAAGAAAAATCTTACTCAAAATGTTATGGGGTAGTTTAATCAATTAAATTTATAGGTCTTGTGATATAATGTATGATAAAACTTAGTAAGGTTAAAGTAAAAAAGGTAAAACATTATTGTTGAATAATATTTTAATATACAGGTTAAACATTTTCTTGTAATTCTCGTGAAATAGTATAGTCAAATATCATTTAAGAAAACATTTTTAGGCAAAGTATTTCCCTTGTCTTATTTAAATTTGTTGCTTTTTTGTAATTTCGTTCATGACATTTAATCAATACCACTCGCCTACCGGCTCGTGTGTATTGTTATAAATGTTATTCACGAAATTGCCAAGCAACAGACTTTCATACAACCAAAATATTTTTCCAGCTAAATTTTTCTCCCTTATGATAGTATATACGATAATATTTATGTTAATCAATAATATTGAAGGCGTAAGAGGTTTAACATAACAATATTAATAAAGACAATAAAACTAGTCCGTCAATATATATATTGTCATGTTGTTCAAGAAATGTCAATCACAGAGAAAAGCTGTTTCTAATAGTTAGTTTTAATTACCTTTTTGTCCATACGGTTCGTAGCATCCTTCTTTTCTTTTTCAACGCGATCAAAAAATACGCGATTAAAGCGGTAGGTTTATCTTTTTCAAGAGGGCATTAATTTTGAACTTTAATTATTTGAACTTTAATTATTGAATAAATATTATTACCATGTTCCATTTTTTTCTTCAATATATTGCATCAATAATGTTGCTTCAATTATATTGACCGTCTGAGGGTTCCTTTAGAGGAAAGTCATAATATTTTTTTATCTTTGTTACTTCCTATGAAGGCTTTTTGTCCAAGTACCACAGTACAGTGAGTGTCGGGATATTAGATGCTAAACCCATATTTATCGCTCTTTCGTTCACGTAGTTCAAGCACTGAAACATGCAGTTTTTGCTTTTCATAGCAGCTTGTAGACATCGCGGCAATGCCACCACGGACGTTATTTAATTTAATTTTAATAACTACTACCTAGGACTGGCCGAATACTACACAGAGGCTTTGCCATAACCATCTGTGAGGTAACGAGAAATAAAAAACCCTATGTAAGAAACCGAGATTCGAACCCGGGTTTCTGCGGTGAGGTCGTTAAAGTACAATTTTACGCCCTCAAATTGAATTTTACACCTGCTTGTACAAAAAATGTATTTGAATTTAAGTAGTATAATGTCCTTTTTTAATATTATCTAGTGAAGTTACTTTGGGCAGAACTAAATCCAGAATATTACCGGTGACCCCTTAAAATTTTTATGTAAATATTACCAGTAGGGATTGGACTCATATCACACTACACTCTTAGAGAATTGTTTCATCGATGCCGGTTTTCAATGCAAATCGTGCGGGGTCCTTTACTTATAATATTAATTTTATTGTTTTCATTTTAAACGCCTGTATGCTATAAGATATAATCTCATTAATGCCTAATATGGCCCCATTAATACTCAACTAACTATCCAATATACATCTAGCTAGCAAATACAAAATTATTCTGTATAGTTTCAACAGCTTTTACTAAATGAATATTTCAGGAAATTTTGTCACGTTCGCGTTACAAAGACTATAATGCACCGGACATATTTAAATATGCACAAAGCATTCTCGCTCTCACAATTTAATCTAATTTTAGTTGGACCATGGCCTCTTCAACGCCAAGCATGTTTCCGGATAACGCCCTTATTATTGCACTTATTATATAGGTCTTCTTTTTCTATGATCCTTAAATTTTATTCAAGTAATTATCTTACATGATTTTTTCTTTATTTTTATCTTTGGGATAATCCACGAAGGCTGAAAGCCTAAATTCTAAGTTACTGTGGGTGTCTTAAGCGAAGCAAAAGATAGTTTGTTGACACGGGACTTAAATACTTGAAAATTTCAGGGGGAAGAAAAGACTTTCGTGGGCAGCAGAGTCCACATTCTAAAAACTCTAAGGATAAAAGAATGTTTTGATATAATACTAAATTGGCACACAATATTTTATGAAGATCTCTAAAAAAACCTCTTTTCATTAAATTCTAAATCTATTACCCCTAAAACGCAAAGTGGAAAGTTTAAAAGTCTGCCCAGTTGGATTGTATATGAAATGCATACGTGCAGCACCACGAGTTTCACTGTTAGGCACTTCAAGTGGAGAAATTATACTGGACAATTTCTTAAAGCAGAAGGGGTAAAAGCGATTGATCACCTGCAGCCCGATCTAAGAAAGCCCTTCTGTAAGCAAAGTATTATTAATAAGTCAAACAGCTCTTCTTTAAATGAAATCAAGAATGTTGAGGGTTGTGGTAGATGCCATTTTCCAGATATGAGAATAATATTCCAAAGGAGGCCGGACTTGGAATATATGCAGAGTTTAATAATTAGAAAGGGGAAAAGTACTTTTTGGCTCAAAATAGAAATACAACCTTTTGACGCTGCCGTGGTAATAAATACAGTGTGAATATGCCAGGTAGGCTTATTTTTAAAAGTGACACCTACAAAAATGAAGTGTGTCTTTACTCTGCAAAACTTGGCCGCTCATAAGTAGAGGATAAGTATTTGATAACTTTTTCCGCCTCAAGGATGATTGTGTTTTGGAAGCATTAAAATGAACAAGATTTTTGGCACCCTAATCCAATATTAAATTAAGGTTATTTGAAAGAGATATAATGCATCAGTCTGCGTTTGCTTACCTAATCAGGCTTTGAGGTTGGTTTAATAAACTAAAAACTAAATTGAAGGGGTAATATCGTCGACAAAACTATGAATGGGATTAATTGTGGAAGAGAGAAGGTCGTTAAAGTGAAGAAGAAACAATGCTGGTGCCAGTGCTGAGCCTTGAGGCACTCCAGCATTTTCTTGGTAAAAGCTTGAAATGAAATTAGAAAGGTAACTTGAGAGCAAAGAACAGAAAAGAGTTTAGTTAAAAAATCATAGAAAGAAAAGTTTATTAAGGAGCGCGTCTTGCTACACCTGGTCAAAAACTTTGGATATATCAGACAACGATCTGGGATTTACCTACAAACTTAAAAGACTTGTTCCTCTGGTTTTATATGACGTATTGTGACGAAATCCATACTGCCTGTTATGCAAAATTTTCTGTTTTACATTGTTAAGGATTTATAAATTATTGAATTTTTCCATTCCTTTTCGAAGAACTAAGAAAAGTAAAAAAGGTCTATAGTTAGATAAAAGATAATGTAAGTGCTGGTTAGTTTTTTTTAAAGTCTGCTGGTATACCATTTATCACAGACAATTTCTTAGTGTTAAGAAAAGAAAGGATAAGCCTAATATATTTTACCCTAAAGATAATATTGGGCATTCTATGAGGAACTGGGACAATAGCTAGAATTTGATGATTTACGTGGGAGGGGGGAACAAGAGTTGATTTTTTCACATATTTTTATAATTTAAATTTTTGAAAATACATTTGGTTCAAACATGTACTTAGTAGTAAAATGCTGTCGTCTTCCAAACAAGTTAACAAAAATAAATCGTAGCGGTCCCAAAAGTTAGCAAAAATAAATAGAAATGCAATTGACCAATAAAAAACCTTGCTGCGTCCACATTTGCCACAATTTGCTAAACATCCGCCCAAAAATCCAACTTATTTGGGCGCTTCTTTGATGCAGAAAACCGACAAGCTCTGAATCACCGCAGATTTATTTATTAAGAAGTTAGTTCTGCAAATGAAAGTATTGTTTCTTTTGGGTTATATATATAATTTTCCAACTCGTTAAATATGTCTACTTCAGTGCGTTTAACGTAATTTGAAACAAAACCTCGAATTAAATTGATATGGAATTTAATTATATTCTGGACCGATTTAAATTGAACCAAAACATATTAAGTTTTTCTTAACCTAATTTAAACCAAATAAATAAGTAACTAGTAAAGTACCAAAGAATTGCTAAAAATACTTTAGTCAAGGAGCCTAGCGTAGATTTGCCAACTTTAGAACTGTTTTTAAATTTAATTTATTAAAAACATAAATTATCTTTCTTTGTTATATATATAGTTAATACATCATGTTTTCTTTTCTAATTGCTTAACTATAATGTTTATAATTTAATTTAAAAAGTAAGTCTTAAGTTAGGTTATGAAAAGTGTACCAGTGCTTTTAAAACTAATAATAAACAGCTTGTCTACCTTAGTTCGCACCGTATGGAAAACTTTTATTATTAATTTTACGAAAAAAAAGTTATTTCTAATAAGAAGTTTAGCTGGGTTTAAAACCCAAAATACAATTATCAAATAATAATATTCCGCAGTATGTCAAAAAATATTAACTTTGCTTAAAAGTACCTTAACTTTTTATGATAACAAAAAATTTTATAAAGGAAAGATGTTAGGGAATATAAATAAAATTTAAATATCCAAACATCCATTTTCAAGAAACCTTTTTTTATGCGGTAACGGTAAAAATTTAAGATTGTACATTAGTGCATATTTATTTCCAAATGTAATATGTAAAGAAAGTTTTAGACCTGTCAAAACAGCGAAAAATACAGAAACGCTCCTTACCGCAATTTTCTTTATTTTTTTTAAATTAAATAAACTAGTTTTGCATATAGTATAGGCAATAAAGGATTTTGTCTTGAATACTTCGGCAGAATTTTTTTTTAAACAAATAGGTGCAGCATATGACGTAAAATCTAAAAATCTAACTCATTAAATACTTACAAATAAGACGAATGGAAATACCGTCATTGTGCGAAAAACCCTTTTGGCCTGTATCTCTGTACCGTGCACTTGAAGCTCACAGTTTTAAGGATCTTTCTTGTAGATAATTAAATTTCCTATTTCTTTTTTAAATCATTACCGTTCACGATTTATAGGATTATTACTATTTGTTTATTGACTTTTCTTCCGATATATGTTCTTTAAATTGTTTAAACAATAATTTTCTAATAACTAAACGTTTAAATCGATAAATTTTCAAGAACTTTTTATTTTAAAATTAATATGTTTGAAGTTGTAACGTTAATTTTAAAAATCCTGTGTCTGGGTGGTTAACGCAAGCCGGGCCTGAACACGTCATCCAACATCTGGCCAGGTATAACGCTATACATACTTTATTGTGGGAACTTAAGTAGACACGCTGTGTTAGACATGTCGATTGTACTACGAAATGTAAAAATAAAGTAGAAAATAATTTTAACTCTATTGTTAGTTAAACATGTGGTTGATAAAAAACACTAAAAGCAAACACATAACATGTAGGTAAACGTTATAGATCATAACCAGAAAAAATGTTTTTTTTTTTGTAATAAACAAGCACATTTACATAAACTTGATTTGTACCTACACAAAAGCCTTTATAGTAAACAATACTTTTTAGAATAATCCCAAAACAGATTATTTTATCACCCAGAAGCAAACAAAAGTAGGTATATAAAAATGGAAAAAATACATGTTTGTATTTGTCTTAAACAATTTTCTTTCTCAAGTATTACAAATATTTAAATATTTATTGAAAAGGTTTTTTTACTAGGTATTAAGTAAATTCTAAATGTGTGCTAGTAAGGTGGTCTTTATATTATACTTAAACTTAGGAGTCTTAAAAACTTGTAAAATAACTACTTGTAGGTTTAATTCTGGCTAATTATGAATAATGTTTTTAAATTTTATGACAATATATTAATAATCACTATTTTATAAAAATAAAAACTTAGATTTGGCTTTAGAACTTAAATTCTCCAATTCATCTTAAAAATAATAAATAACTTGCTAAACGATAAAGGTATTTAACTCTTAAACGACAACATAAACTTTTTCATAAATAAACGACAACAGGGGTCGCATACGACCCCATGAAGAATTACTGGTATTTTAAAGTTCAAACAGCTTAAAACCTATCTAATTTCTTTTCTTTGGTTGTTTTGTAATTTACCCAATGATTTTTGACAAAATAAGAAAATCAATTTTTGTACAACTTTGTTAGATTTCCATAATTATTCTTTAAAGCAATTCTTGTGTCCGGTAAAGCATTAGGTCTAATTTTGTTTTATTAGTCTGTTTTGTATATCTTGTGCTTTAAAAGTTATCTTATTTCTACGTAGTTTTTCTTTTAAAAAAGTAACAATTTAATGCAGCATGTTGTCGTCAAAATAAAATTTCCAAGCTTCCTACTCAGTGTTTTTTCTTTAGGTTTAGGAAGATGCAGAATAATTTTTTTCTGTACGTGTATATTAAAAAAGATGTAGAGTGCCATCTGTAACCACAGCTCCCATTAATCACTTTGTTGTAGATGTGCTAACGGTACTTTATCGTCATGATTTATTTTCAGTTGGTTCATACACTATTTCGACCGCCTCCACTTCTTTGTCTTCATATTCTTCAAATTCACTTCCAATATCACTTAAATCATAATTATTATTGTCAATAATCTTATTACTTTCTTTATGTCGTCTTTCAGTCTTTTTTAGTTCTTTTTAACTTCAATATTATTTTTTAGACATGTTTTTTTATTACGCAAACAGCAACAGGGGTCGCCGGTGACCCTAAACACCTATAACTTCAGGCAATAAACTTCTGCGTCATACGTAATTTACTGTGGTAATAGTAACAGCCAAGCTACAAAGGTAGGTGTAGCAGCCAGATTATAATACAACTTTTGCAACAAATATGTCTAAAATATTATTCGGTGGGGTCATGGGCGACCCCGTGTTGTCGTTTAAGTGTTAAAAATTACCCTATTTTTGTAAGGATGATATTTGATACCTATATTTTGAAAATATAAATACTTAATACAAATAGAACAG
This sequence comes from Listronotus bonariensis, assembly GCA_014170235.1. Lineage (NCBI taxonomy): Eukaryota > Metazoa > Arthropoda > Insecta > Coleoptera > Curculionidae > Listronotus > Listronotus bonariensis. Next base: position 46,498 of record JACEGR010005538.1, read on the forward strand.
TTTTTTTTTGGTGAACATTATCAAGTGTTAAAACAATAAAATTGTATAAAAAAACTGTAATAATAATATAAAAGTAGGTAATTCAAAAAGGGCTTAATACATATGTTAGAAAAAATAAAAACATTTTAATTTTTTTCTATTATGTAAACAAGATATCATGTTATATCAAATTTTAATTTATTAAGCGTGTGATACGCTTGGCATTGCTCCAAATTAAATTAAATATCAACCAGTTTTACACCATAAATTTCCTGCTAATTGATTTTGCCTCTAAAATTATTATGTCTTTACTGCACGAATTTGGATTTTTGCCAGGGCTTTTTCTTCATATTTTTATAGAAAGTTAATTTGAGTTTTCTTTTAATATTATTCAGTTTGTTACTACATTAAGATATATTTTTTTATATTTAGGATAATACGATAAACAGTTTAATTCGCTTCCCAAAATGTTAAGCATTTTCATTTTAAATAATTATAAATAGTTTCTCAAGCACGGTAAATACTTTAATTGTAAGTTTTCATTAATAATCTTGTTTGTAATATGACCAAGCTTGCATATTATAACGTCTTCAGTAATCTTTTTTAACTCTATAACTAAGGGTTTTTATTTATTTTTCTAAATTCTGAACCTTACCGAATGGGGTTAATTTTAAAAAATGGTTATAGATTTAATTTTATTATACGAAATAAAGCTCCGTTAATTTAGGTTGAATATTATACTATCACATTGCATTTAAATTACTTAAGGTACTTAAAGCAACACTGAGTAACTTTTGTCTGACTATGATACAGGGTGTTTTCTAATTGCGGTACGAAAATTTTAGGGCGTAGGCATAAGCCAATTTTATGAAAAAAGGTTATATAAACATAGGTCCGGACAAGCTTTGTTTCTATGATACAGGGTGTTAAAATTTAAAAAGAAAATCGGGTTTAAAATAACATCTTATTCGATTTAAATAAAATTTGGCTGTGGTATTTGTTAAAAAGAAAGTTAATTTAGGCCTGAACTAAAACTAAAAAAACTTTTTTTTAAATTTTACCAGTCCAAAATTAAGACGCTTGGAACATATGTTCAAATAAAGTTTTTTTCTTATTTTCCGTTGTAGAATCGCCCCGTAAAGTTTGTCGGTTGAGTTACTGGATAGCCTGTATGTATGTAGGTAGGTAATTTGATTAAAATTGATAAAATCTTTGATGTCGACTGATGACTAAACGGTGGGGTTTATCGACTTTAATAAAGTGTTCCCTGCATTTAGGTTCTTTGGCTATTGCGTACTACTGTGACAGTAGTACGCAAGTAGTCTACTAGGAACCTTCTGAGGATGCCAACCACTCGGTGGCTGGCGAAACGTCAAGGATACAAAATCTACAACGACGGCCGAATAGCCCAAAGAACTTAAGTGCAGCAGAAGATGGCCGCGAAAGCCTTACATATGTGAGTGTACCTTTTTTAAAAGTTTTCGATCCTCTATAAAATAGCGCCCCCAGCATTGCGATATCTGCAAAAATAAAAAGTTATGATGTAAATAAATTTTAAGTTTCAGGTAAAGTGCCCTCTGGCGGTATTGAAAAAAAACTTTTTCTTAAAGTTTTAGAATCTGCAAAGCTCGATTCGTGTGCCTTATGTTAACTAGATTGGTTTAAAAATAAAAGCAATATGACGAAAAAACAAAAATAAAAATTATACTGTAACGTGGTAACCAGGAAGATTTCGACATTTTGTCAAGGTACTTACTAGTAATATTTTTATTGCAGAATGACCACTTAAAATTTCCTAACGCATTTTTCGAAAACCCTGTATATACCTACTATTTTTTATTATTTTTAGGAATTAAAAAAAGTAGTATAAAATTAAACATAAATAATAACGTTAAACATTTTCGATAATACAAAGCTCTGACAACCAATTAAACCCTCAAAACAACTTACAATTTAATTTTTGTGATCAATTAGGGGAAAATTAAACTTGTGGAATATTTAATTTAACTTGGAATTTTTCCAAGCGTTTCGCACATGCTATGCTACGTCCAAATTAATTAAAATAATACAATGACCAGTTTTTAAACTGCAGGAGTAAAATCGATTTAGTTGTTTATTTTGGAAAATGAATAATTTAAATTATAGATTTATACATCTTTGTTATTGACTTATAGTCCTTGGGTCAGTAATGAACATGAAATTTACCTTATAATAATACCACTTTTAAAAACCTTTTTAAAGAGGTTCCTTTTGACGAGACTACCACGAATATTCTTACTGCCATATAGGGAAGCAGCGCGTTAACCCAGCCTGTCAATGTCAAATGTTTCAGGTGTCGGACCAGGTTAAAGTATTACTTTTTGTTTTCATACAAGTTTACCACATTGTTTTGCATGCAATTTCTAAACATTGTGCCGAAAATTGTAATACTTTTAATTACAAAACTCGCCCAATCCCCAAAACATGTCAATGACCCTTATGGTTTCGTGACTGTAAAAGTTTCGATTTTTGGCACAATGTTTAAAAATTGCATGTAAAACATTTTGGTTAACTTGTCCGACAAAAAGTGACGCGTTTGCCCTGTCCGACACCGAAACATTTTAGCATTGAGGGGTTTAACGCGCCGCTTACATATATGGCGGTATGAATATTCGTGGTAGACTCATCAAAACAAGCCTCCAAAATGGTTTTAAAAGTGTTATTATTATGGTTAATAAATTTATAATAATAAAGTTGAGTTTAATGTGTAGTATTTCGTAAGGTATCCGGAAAACAAAAACTAGAAGTGGTAATATTTTCTTTGAAATGGGACATTACCTTTTGTTCGACCATCATAAAATTAATTAAAAAAAACGTTTCCAATATACTTACATCAAATTTAAAAAGCTGATTTTTATAGAAATTCAATGATGCACGCACATTGAGGTTTAATCCTATTTTGGACCTATATTTTTAGAAATTAAAAACATTATATTTACCTCTACATTTTGAAGTTAATAAATGTCTTTAATAAACCCACCAAAACTTAACAAGAACCCATTACTAACTTAAATATTTTAAATACGGCCCTGATATTTTACCATTCAAATTTTTAAACTAATTTTATATCGAATTTACATTATGGTTTACCCTAATACAGACCTGTCTTTTTAGAATTGAGTAAAAATAGTAAGCTTTGATTTGAAACTTAAAAGGGTCAAAAAATAAATAATTAAATGATTTACTTATTCAATAACGATTTTATACGAAACTCTAGCTTTTTCTAGTAAGGTTAATCTGACCACATACATGCAAAAACATCTCCTATAGTTTTTAGCTGGTATTTACTTTTGGCATCAGAAAGCCTTGTAAACAAATAATTAAGTTGGTACGATATGTACACCGATGATCATCGAATGTATAAAATATTATAAAACGTTTTAAAAAATTAAAAAAGTCAAATAAAAATAATCCTTTTAATAAACGAAAAGTTATACGCAGACTATATTTAAAATAGACACTAAATATATAATTTAGAATAAGAACAAAAATTGAAACATCACCTTTTATACCATATTTTCCTTATTTATTTGGGAGCTGGCAAACAATGTTCCTGGATATACAGTGTGTTCATTACGTAAGTTGGTGTCATATGGGAAACTCTCTTTATTATTAATTCTACAGAAAACAAGTTATTCCTCAGCAAAAACTTCTTGTATGGTCCATAAACCTAAAAAACAACCATTAGATATTAAATTGTATCAATCATCTCACGAGGTTTGGCCAAATTTTTTTTTTAAGAGTAAAAGGACCCGTATTTTTGCTAATATGAAAAATATTAAAAGAAAAAAAGATGTTTAGATCCAAAATTACCTTTAAATAGTGCAATCTTCTCATATTTACAAAAAATATACTTTTAAATATTTTCTCGACAATGCCGAGGGAAGATTTAGGGTTTGTACATGGGTGCAGTATATTTTGTCATTATAAATACTCATAGGACAGTTTAAAAATAAGGTTTTAAAATTTATTGTTATTAAAACAAGAGAAGAATATACACTACACTAACATGTAAAACTTAAATTTTCTTGATTTTCGCTGAGAAAAATCTTTTTTTTTTTGGAAATGAACAAAGAGCTGCATATTTAGAAAGTATTTTTAATTTTTCTTATTTTTCGCTATCACTGCCAATTTACTGATAATTAGCAAAAACACAGGGTACTTTTATTCTTGAGCAAAACATTAGACTTTTGGACAAACCTCGTAGATGATTGACTTACAAATTTGATACCTGATGATTGTATTTTAGGTTTTGAGACCACGCATAACTTTTATAAATTATGCCTTTTTTTTCGTAAAACTAATGATAAAAAAGTTTTCTATATGTTCACCAACTTACGTGGACACCCTGTATATTTATCTAATAAAATTTTAGTAAAAGGAAAAACTCCTTTATTTCCATATAGGAAATTTTCCCCTCCTTCAAAACAGCAAACATTCCATTAGAACTGACAAGATTGGACAAAATCATGTGGTTTTGTAGCGATATGCATGGCTGACCCAAGCTTAAAAATAGAATAGGTATATATGTTTTTAAAATCTTTCTTTTATATTTATCAAAACAAGAATGCAAAAACACAAAACATACGTGTTTATTCTGTAAAATGTGACATATTTATGTTTTTTAACTTATCACTTCTTTGTATAGTTTAAATAATTAAAAATTTGAGTATCTCAGTTTATCTCGTTTTTATAAATGTTTCTTGATTTTTCCTTGATTGCACTTTTTTAAGAGATACTCGCACATACGTCGGCACTCGGACGGACGGTACGGATCGGAAATAATAGTTTCAGTGAGATTAAATGAAGCAGTGCACCTATGTGAGTGGCGATTTACACAAGGGTACAAAAATTCTATGCGTATGATTACACCGACATCATTTTGCCAAAATGGAGTCCAGCACATTGGAAAATCCAGATGAGTATACATGTAGAAGCGGCGTCGCCTTATGTCAGTTTAAATAATTAACACTAAAGGGTTTTAACAGTTAGTTTTATTCCGGGTCAATTAAACACTTACTTTCAATATTTATCTATGGGTTACCCATAACTCTTGCATGTGCGCGTGTATCGACCTTACTAAACTATTTTTAATTGACTGGAAAAATTGAATTTTCCACTCAACTTTTTAAGCAGAAAATGCTATTTTACAGGACTAATTTACTTTCCGGTCCCTAGTTTACTTTCCGGTCTCTCATTTACTTTCGGTCCCTGATATCAAAAAATCCTCGTTAGCCATGACAAAAATTGTCAGAGTTCAATTGTTACTATTTGACAGTTCAAGATATTGTAAAGTAAAAGAAAGCATCATTTTGCCAAAATGGAGTCAGACATGGAAAATCCAGATGAAATATAATTGAAGCAGCGTCCTTATTGTCGTTTAAATATAACACTAAAAATTTACACAGTTTTTTTCCGGTCAATTAAAAAAAAATTATGTACGATACTCGACCCGGAAATTATTATTTTTTTTAATTGACCGGAAAATTGAATTTTCCCTTAATTTTAAGCGGAAAATGCTATTTTTGGACTATTTCCGGTCCTAGTTTACTTTCGGTCTCTCATTTACTTTCAGTCCTGATATCAAAAATCCTGTTGTACTTGCCTTATTGTCGTTTAAATATAACACTAAAAATTTACACAGTTTTTTCGTCAGTTAAAAAAATTATGTACGATGCTCGACCGGAAATAATTTTTTTAATTGACCGAAAAATAATTTTCCACTCAATTTTTAAGCGGAAAATGCTATTTTACAGGACTAATTTACTTTCCGGTCCCTAGTTTACTTTCCGGTCTCTCATTTACTTTCCGGTCCCTGATATCAAAAAATCCTGTTAGCCATGACAAAAATTGTCAGAGTTCAATTGTTACTATTTGACAGTTCAAGATATTGTAAAGTAAAGAAAGCATCATTTTGCCAAAATGGAGTCAGACATGGAAAATCCAGATGAAATAATTGAAGCAGCGTCCTTATTGTCGTTTAAATATAACACTAAAAATTTACACAGTTTTTTCCGGTCAATTAAAAAAAAATTATGTACGATACTCGACCGGAAATAATTTTTACGGGTCTCCTCAAAACTACAGGACTCGCCTACGGCTCGCCCTGTAAATGTTTTCGTCGACCCGTAAAATACCATTTTCCAGTCTAGTAACGTAAATAGCTATTACGGGTCTCCTCAAAACTACAGGACTCGCCTACGGCTCGCCCTGTAAATGTTTTTCGTCGACCCGTAAAATACCATTTTCCGGTCTAGTAACGTAAATAGCTATTCGTCGATCCGTAAAATACCATTTTCCGGTCTAGTAACGTAAATAGCCATTTCCTATCTCTACCGTCCGTTCGATGCCGACGTATGTGCGCGTACCTTTAACCTTTGCAATGATGATTTAAAACTAATCTGACAAATATTAGGAGCTGATTATTTTCTATTATTTAATATACCAACTAGCTATGTTCTATCAAATAGTTTTAAGTTAAAAGATTTTAAAAAATGTTCATCGGACAACCAGTGTCTTAAAAAATCAGTCACTTGGATAACTGAATTATTGTCCGTGGGACAATTTGATTGTTCTTGGGATATATTAACAGGACTTTATGATTGACAAAGTTAGTTAGCTTTGTTGGTAGTAGTAACAGATGGTTGTTATCTCTTAAGGTAACAGGGTACCACAAAAAGTGCGATTTTAAAAAAATAATAACCTGTGTAATATATCATCAGTAAAAAAGATCTTGTAAAGACCTAAAAATGCTACTTTTAATATACTCATCTTTATTACTTTCGGAAATCGGACCATCAAATCTTAAGTTTCCGTTGCATTATAGCGTGTATTAGGACCATCCAAATTTAAATACATTGTTTTCTTTAAAGTGTATTTTCTTTCAGAATAGAGATATCTAGAATTTAAGCAAAAATGTTTGGAAAGATAGGGCTTAAAAATCAAATACACTGGAAAAAACTTGTGACCGTATATTATTTCACAGGGTGTTAGAAATTTTGGTCAAAATGCACATTTGGCTTCTCTCCTTTTAACACCCAATTCGATAAACTTTTACTATTAACATAATAAATAATAATCTTAGTGAAACACAACTAAACCAAAAGCTGAAATCGATCAAAAAACCAAAAAGTTTTACAGGGTGACCCACCGGGAACTGCCCCGATCCATTCTCGAAAAGTACGATTTGAAAAATTTTAAAAAATTTATTAACATTATAAAGTCTGTGAGGACATACAATAAAATATTTTGACAGCTTTACCACTTTCGGTTATACCGAAAGTTAATGTCAACTTTCTATTTTAAATCGAGCACCTACATATTATTTATTTTTTAAATTTTGCGTAAAATCGTAAACATAATTATGTATATTGTTCTGGTTAGTTCAACCGTTTCTGACTTACAGTTTTAAATTTTATGTTTAAAATGACGTTTGCAAGCCATCAATTTCTTCTAAACAATAGCCTTTAATATGAGTTAAGGTTCGGGTTCCTTGTAATGGAAGCTTCTAGTAACTGTATCGATATTTTCACAATTAATAAATACTGAGTGGTCAAAAATAATCGTTTAAAATTATAACGACAAAAACCTTAAGAGTCATTTTTTCAAATGGAAACCCCTATCTTTTATTACCTTATCTACTTAGGCATTAAAAATAAGGGTAAGTTTATACTCAAGTATGTAAGTATTGATTCCTAAGGATTTATAGTTTTTCGAAATAATAACGATTTAATTTTTATCTACTCCAACAACTGCGTTGTAGTACGGGTAGGTGCAGGATGGTTGGCTGTGACGCCGCTGTTTTGTTATCAAGGCCAACTGAAACCAAACTAAAGCCGTACTTCTTAAAGCATTGTTTAGAAGAGATTAATATTAAATTCCTAATATTTCAGAAACTATCAGAATTTTTTGGAATAGACTATCCTTATACAAACTTATCTCTTTATGTTTGAATTGCTTTGGGAGAAGGTAAAAAAGATAGGGGGTTTCATTTTAAAAAATTGACTTTTAAGGTTTTTGTCGTAATAATTTTATTAGCGATTGCTTTGAAGCACTATGTATTTATTAATGGGTGAAAATATTATTTTGATCTAGTCTAGCTAGGTCTCTCTTCACGAGAAACCTAACCCCAAGTCCTGTGAAATAATATTCTTTTGTTTAGAAGGAATTTATTGTATCATTATGACTTGCAGAAACGTCATTTTTAACTGTCAAAATTTAAAATAAGTCAGTAACGGTTGGTCTGGAAATAATAACACATTATACATAAATTATGTTTAAGATTTTTGACGAAAGAATCTAAAAAATAAATAATATAAGTGTTAATCATAATAGGAATTTGACATTTACTTTCGGTATAACCGATGATAAGCTTTGTCAAGTAGTGCTATATGTCCCCCGATAATATCTATATAATGTTACCAAATTTCAAAATTTTCAAAGCATACTTTCAGCGTCGCGGCTACCGGTGGGACATTCCTTATAAGATTGAATTTAAAAACAATTTGTAACATTCATTTAGTACGTTTTTTTGATGTAATAAACCGCTTGCAAAGCCTAAACTGGATTGACTTTATATAGTCAGTGGCGTCTCAGTGAGCACCACAGCGAAATTATTGAGAAAAAAATGTACGTCACTGGTGTTTTGTAATTTTTATTAATATATTTTTTTTTTAAATAGTAAGCATCTAAAATACAACTTTTTGGTGTTGTACATTTTTATCTGGCTTCATATTTAGGATTATTTATAAAATACCGACTTTCTTAAAACAATTTAAAGCCTTGTATCTCAGAAACGAAAGATCAATTCAGGCATATGTTTATAGGAACTTTTCTTTATAATATGACATAAAAAATTACCCTATAAAGTTTTGTTGCGTTGTTTGGAAATACCCTGTTTTTCAATTTGAAAACGATTTTTTGAAGTCACCCTGTACATCGACATAAAAAATATTTTGTGGGAATGTATTTTCTTATCAAGCAAGAATTTTTTATGAAAAGGCAAACCATCAAGAGTTAGTCAAATTAAAAAGTTTTCCATTGGTAAGAGCTTTTAAATACATTGTGTCCTAATTTTAACCTAATATTAAAAATAAAAATATAAAATTATTTTGCACTGCTTTCCTTTAAATTTTTGTATAGGCAATTTAATAACAAAAGATATATAAAATAAAAAGGGATATAAAAGGGATAAATAGAAGAAAATGGGCCTTATTCCGCATTGTTATGTTTTGAATCAATCAATACATTATGAGACAGCGATATTTTCCCACAAATCTGATAAACAAACAAACTGTTGTTGGTTGACAGAAATACTATAAAAACACTTTTGTAAAGGATTTGTTGTTATATTACGTATATACACCTTAGGGTTACAAATTAGCAGACCATGCTTTAAAAGCAGCTTTGGGGTGGTGCCTTTGCGTTGACCTTGCAGGGTATAGCAAGCTGAAAGAGATAGAACAAATCTGATTACGCAATTTTAGTTCGATGTTTAATCCTTAGAAGTAGGCGCGTGGGGTCAAAATTGACCGCAGCGTTCTCATTTTGTAATAACTTTGAGATTTTTACAATTAGAAAAAATCTCAGGTTTCGCTCTAAAACCTCGTTAGGTATATGCTTATAACAAAAAAAACAAAAAAAAAACAACACCATTCATTCTAAAAAATTCACGTTTTTGCGCTTGGGGTCAAATTGACCCAACGCGCCTACTAACGTTAGAGTTGCCAGTGTCCTGTATCGAGTTGTGAAAGGTTCGGAAAGTCGAAACAAATATATTATTTGTCCCTGCCAAAAAAAAACAATAAGACATTCAACTTTTGTGTTAAATAAAAATAGTCATAATATACAAATATCCTATGAAAACAATGTGTGAGCAATACTTAGCTGCAAGACAACAAGAAGGAACAGATTTAGAATAAACTTGCATTTCATTTGGTATATGAAATATTTTTAATATTTTTCTCAAGGAGAATCACTTTTTTTAGTTTTATTTATGTTTTTAGGTAAAATGTAAAAATTATGTTAGAAATTAATGTAATCAAAATAATTATACATTTCGTTTTTATTATAATAAGGGCCTAGCTAGGATAACCATTTTGGGTCTCATATAATTTATTTAAATTATTTTTATGTGAACTTGGGCAAAGGGTACTAATAAATAATCAAATGCAGTTTTTGCTTTTCTCGCATTCCCGTCCCATAATCAGCTTATAAAAAATAATGACAGTGACTTCATTTAAAATTACATTTAAATCATACATACAAATATACATACATAAAAACATACAAGTAAAGCTAATAAAACGTGGTTATAAGAAGTTATAACACATTGTTACCATCCTAGGCTGTGTATGGAAAAAATTTAAAAAACCATGTGTTTAAATTTAAGGACTTGATAAAATGGATTAATATATAGGGTATTCCATTTAAAATACGCTACATATTATGGTATTTAGCCTTTTTGCTTTCCATGCAACTATATTTTTCAATTTTTCGAGCTTAAATACATCGAATGGCTATCAAGGATTTTTTTTTTAAATACGGGGAAAGTAAAAATTTGCATTTGACCTCTTAAATAGAATAACCTAACCAAAAAAAACATATGAATTGCATTTTTTTTAAACATATAATAAATATACGTTAAAAACAATATTTTTGAAACTAAGTGTTGTAAAACAAATATACATTCAATAAATTGAAACACAATATGAATAAATTACTCTCTCGTATTCATATTTGAAAAAGCAATTTCCTTGATATGACGAAACGAGGTTGTGTAATTATTTGATGATGAATCAAACAAAATATGCAGTATGGTTTATTAAAGTTTCCAGATGAACTATCACCAAAACAAGATCTTTGTTTTTTATCAAAGCACTCATACCCGGAAAATAACCTGCACTCGAAAAATTCTCCCAATAATTTTAATGGAAATTGAACAGTAATTAACGGACATGTACTACAAAGTGAGGGTTCATAAAACTAAAGAGATAAAATAGTGTAAGAAAAGAGTTTTATATGCCTCATATTTTTTGACCTAATTTGTTAAATTTGCGTAGCCAAAGAAATATGTGTTTGGATGCTGGTAGACCATCATTCTTCATGAATGATACCACAAGAACTCTGGACTTCCATTTTCTTTCATTTTAACTATTCACAGTACATTTTGGGCAAGTCCCATATCTTATGCCCGTTTTCAGATTCCACGCATGTCAAGTTTACACTTGCAAACGAACAAAGATAAGACTGTTCCGGAAGCGCTATTGGTAAATAGTTAACATAAAGACAAGTCCGAAATTTTTTGTAGTATCAGATTTTTTAAATTTAAACCTAAAATAAAAGATGGGAAAAGCAAGTAGGAAAAACCGCTTCGTATCAAAACGTTTGGTCGAATGACACACTGCGTCACTTTCAATTCCCCCTTTAGCGAAGCTTATCTCTTAAACGTGTTGAAGCGTGTATTATGATCACTGTAGTTAATAATGTCAATAACTGTACAGAAGGATACCTCTCTTTATGCACAACACTAAGAAATGCACAACCGCAAAATAGTTCTACTCAATTTAGAATTTGCAGCTTTATAAAGAGTAAATTGTTCTTGTTACTTTTTTTGTTTTAAGCACATTAAGTTGGCTATGTTTGTTTAAATATGTAATCTTATTAGGTATATTTACTGTAAGCTGTGGGCCAAATTAAACTTGCACACTACTACTACAAATATATGTTTCACCCATCTTTTTTATTTTAAAAATGCTAATATGTTTTCTCCAGGTTTGTCAATTTTGGTTAAATAAATTTAAGCAGAAATGGACTTTCCAAAATAATCGATTAAACTTTGTTGCAAAAAAAAAATACAATTAGGCCTAAACGTTTATTTTTAATTAATTTACTCTTAAGTTTGGTCAGCATCCAACTCAGTTACCATGGCAACCTCACATTTTTGATTTTTAAAGGACACTTAAAAATAATTATAATTTCTAAATTCTTTAACTGTTGGCAGATTCGCCATTGCCAAATCATTAACCATAGTTTGTCTACAAGAAAAACGTATTATCTTAATTGTAGCTAAATCAGATATCGTTTGCAACGAGGTTAAATATAGTATTTTGGAAGGAAAAGTTCCGTAAGTCCGGTCCTGTCTAAATTTATTTGACCAAAATGAGCAAACCTAAAGAAAACATATCTACCTATTAGCCCTTTAAAAATAAAAAAGATAGGCGCAACAGATAAAAAGTTATTATTAGTTATAAAGTATGCAAGATTAATTTGGCTCATCCTGTATACTCAAATTTAAGCATGTTTGTCATTTTTGGGTAAAATGACATTATACATGTAATAAGTGTAAAATGACATATCATGTCAACTTGTTTGTTAACGTCAAAACCTTTTTTTTAATGGTGGATAAATATAAAACGAAATCTACACGTCAAGGTTGTCCAAAGTGGCCCCATGCCGAATGCGCTTATATGTCCCCTAGAACAAAGACATTTATCAATGAGCTTTATTGTTATGTTGAAAAAAATTAAAAGTTAATTTACATGCACTATTCTTTTTAAAATGTTAATTGGTTTTAATACAAACAAGCTTTAAATTTTTTATTTTTATATTTTACTAACTCATAAAATTGTTAAAATCGTCTGAAAAAGGTATATGCCATTTTAGGCTAAACTAATATGTTATTTTTATTTAAAACCATGACTAAAATGATATAGTTTGAGAAATTATAAAAAGAAGTTGTTACATGCTACGCAATTACTTTGGCGTTTGTGGACCAATTTTAAAAATTAATTTTTTATTTAAAAGAGTACACTTTCGCGGTGGTACTATAATAAAAAAATAAAGGTATTAGACTTATTTTTTTTCTCTTTGACTTACCGTTATTTGGGCGGCAAAGCTGCCTCTAGCTATGTATATGCTCAGATAATAAATAAAAACAGATATCAGCGTCGCATTTAGAATCCATTTTCACCAAATAAAAGAGTGACTTGTAGTGTCTTGTAGTGTATGTTTACCAAATAAATAGTAATATTAATAAACTAAAAAGCAAAAATAAACATTAAAAAAATTATCAAGGTAGAAAAAAATACTAAAAAGTTAAAAACAATTAAAAAAAAAGAATAGCCGACTTCTTTTAACATTTGTAACAAACTATCTAATTTTAGTAACTAAATAAATAAAGTGCTTTAATAGTTTAACATCATATGATATTACCCGCCAATTTTTTTATTATTTTCAATTTTTTTTATATTTTTATATATTTTTTAATCTGTTTATTTATTTTTTTATTGTTTATTAAGACTACTTTATTCTTTTAAAATTACTTTACAGTCTGTATCCAGCAACCTGTGTTATATAATAAGAAAAATACTTTTAACTCTTATACAAATTTTTATGACGGCGAAATGTTGTGCTGTTTATTAATTTTTAGGGACGTCATATTCTGGATTATAAACTTAAATGTTTTGTGTTAAATGGGATTTATCACTTTTCCGTGGGTATCTAGGAAATTCTCAACACTTTACGACTACTAGTAAAATAGTAGTAAAATGAAGTGTTTGTCTCTGTTTGTTTATACAAGTAACTCAGCAAAGATATGCAGCTCATAAAGACGTTTCTTTTGAAAAACTTTATTAACTTGTTTATAAAAGTAATTTTTTAAGACTTTCCAATATAAATAAAGACTTATTATTTAAAAATACATTTCTTTATTACTTAATTGAATTATTTACCATATTATACAGCGTGTCTACTTATGTTCGCACCATATGGAAAACTTTTTATTATTAATTTTACGAATAAAGTTATTTTTATAAAAGTTTTGCACAGCCTAAAACCAAAAAAAAGCAATCATCAGGTATTAATTTTTTGCAGTGTTATACGAGGTATGTTAAAATATATAAATTTTGCTTAAAAAGTGCTCTTATTTTTCCCTAATATCGAAAATTTTATAAAGAAAAGATGTTTGAAATTTAAAACCATTGAGGTATAGAGAAACATGTTTTTTTTATGCGTTTACGGTAAAAATTTAAGTTTTTGCATTAGTGCATACCCTTTTCGAAATGTACTATGTAAAGAAAGCTTAAGAAATGGCAAAACAGCAAAAAGTCACAGAAACGCTCACAAAAAAAAAAGAATAATATAAGTTTCTCTCTTATAAATAATCCAACTTAGCATATTTAAAGGGTATTTTTAATCCATAACATCTTTTCCTTAATTTTTTTCTATATTATGAAAAATAAGAGTACTTTCCTCTTAAGCAAAATTTATAATTTTGACATACCGCGTATACCACTGCAAAATTGAATATCTGATATATGCATTTTGGGTTTTGAACCATGAAAAACTTTATATAAAAATATTTTTTTTTGATAAATTAATAATAAAAAAGTATTTCATATGGTGCAAACTTAAAAGACTATTTTTTAAAAGTAAAATGCTGTATAAAATTACTATTGTAGTAATGTATAATAAAAATTGTCCCAGCACCACTAACTTTCTTACCAAAACTAACAAAAATTGTTATACAAGTCGTGCCACTTTAAAAAGTTTATAGGTAATTTTTGCCAATTTTTAAAAAGCCAACGATCTAAAGCAACATTAAACGCAATACTAGTATTCGAATACTGGTATTCAAATACCGGTTTTTGAATACTGATATTCAAATACCGGTATTCGAAAACTGATATTTAAATACCAATACTTAAATCCTGGTATTTAAATAGTGTATTCGAAACCTGGCATTCAAATCCAATACAATAAAGGTAATATTTAGGTGTATATTTGGGAGCGAACCATCTTCTGACATTCAGATTTCAAATTCGTAAACAAGAACGGACTGAACCGAAAACGTTGTATTTATAAAAAAATATATTAGCAATACCCTGTACAATTTGCCTTAATAAAGTGGACCCTCATTAATTTTGATTAACCAAATGGTTTGTTAGATAACTCAATGTTTATGCAAAAATGTTCAAAGATATTTATTTTGTATTCTTACAAGCTGGTCCAGTCTGATATTATTATCGCTTAATAACTAAATTATCAGTAAGAGAAATTAATAAACTTTAAGGAATTAAGAATATTTATACATAGTTTGCCAATAGGCATTTAATTTTATAAAAGTAGCATGTTGCAATTATTTTCAAAATGGACTTTTTTAAATATCATTTCCTCAATTTTCTCTTACTTAACGAACTAACCCATATTTATATTTAAATTTAGCTCGTATAATTACTTTTTTACTGTATCAAAAATATTTCTTATTCAATCCCTGCACACTCGTCAACAGTCTTTATTAAAAAAGCGATATTAAGTAATGATAATATTGACATTCTCCCAGCTTCCAATAACGCTACTTCAATCATGGTATAAGAGAAAGTTTTTTGGTATACAAACGTTTGCATAAAGTCTAGTTATGATTTGATTGCTATTTTGCAATGAAATCTTGAATTTAGGCGAAACAATACCCTCTTGGATAGCGCCTGTTGTTTGTCTAAATTTGTGGATAAACAACTTTAGCTTTGTTTTTAGCGAAAGCTTTATCTTACTTAGAGAGCGATATTATAAACTTTTGCTAAATAAACTTGTTAAAATTAAGTAACCAAATTCGTAAAATGTAAAGTGTGGCGAAATATTTGTAACCAGCCCATAAAAGCTTAAATACCCCCAAGATACTATTTTTTTTTTCAGGGCGCTGTTTGCATGTCTGGTAGCCTAAATGCTTATTGTACAATTTTCCGTTTTGATGTTAAATGGATTCGTCCGAGCAGAGTAAACTGTATGTAAAGTCGGTTTGGTGAGTCGCAGTCAATGACGAAAGCAGCCGAGGATGAGAATTAAAAAAACATACGATAGACGTAAGACAATCTCTGCGGTCCCCACTGTCAGTGGTGGAACAGGCCATTCCGGCTCCCGGACTTAAGCGTCATGGATTTGCATGCTGTGCATCAATCGTCTATTCACTCAGCACCCCTCACCTTTCAAGTGGGAATTTGTAGGTTACGGACACTCAGTCTGGTCTCTATTATACTAAGCATCCTACTGTCAACTAATCCGATCGCATGCCTTCTCATCGCAATTTCTCGTGTTTCGTCCTGGCTGGGACTCATCAGTAGGGTATGGGTAGAAACCCGTTTACCCGAACCCTACACACGACTTGCTTTCCGGAGCCACGATGTAATCGTCATAAGGTTTTCACCCCAAGCGCATCTCATGATCGTTCGTCATAAGAGCCTCTAGCAATAGTGGTCTCTAGTACTTGGGTCAGAGATTAGGGTCTTATTTCAGCCTAACCATTTTTCCTTTTACTATATCTTAGTCCAGTAGCCTAGTTCCTTGAAGAAGGCTATACAGTGCTTGTCTAAATTCAGGACCCCTTTTAACTTTTGAACGGTTTGGCATTTTTTCATAAAAACTTGAAGACTTTAGTGAGACAATAAAACCAAATTTTAGACAGGAAATGACAGATATAAATGTCAAACTGACAGCCAAGCGCCACCAAAAAAAAATAATGGAAAAGGTTGGTCCTGTGGCACATCATTTTAAACCTGATGACGAGTACTTTATAACCCCAGAATATAAAGTCAATACCTTTACCTACTACAAAATGGCGGTATCTTGAAAATTACCTAAATACCTCATTTAGATGGCCATATTTTGGAATCTAATAAAGTTAGATACACTTAATGTGGTCTTTCTTAATAGCTATTTACGTTACTAGACCGGAAAATGGTATTTTACGGGTCGACGAAAAACATTTACAGGGCGAGCCGTAGGCGAGTCCTGTAGTTTTGAGGAGACCCGTAAAAGTATTTCCGGTCGAGTATCGTACATAATTTTTTTAATTGACCGGAAAAAACTGTGTAAATTTTTAGTGTTATATTTAAACGACAATAAGGCAAGGCTGCTTCAATTATTTCATCTGGATTTTCCATGTCTGACTCCATTTTGGCAAAATGATGCTTTCTTTACTTTACAATATCTTGAACTGTCAAATAGTAACAATTGAACTCTGACAATTTTTGTCATGGCTAACAGGATTTTTGATATCAGGGACCGGAAAGTAAATGAGAGACCGGAAAGTAAACTAGGGACCGGAAAGTAAATTAGTCCTGTAAAATAGCATTTTCCGCTTAAAAAATTGAGTGGAAAATTCAATTTTCCGGTCAATTAAAAAAACTCTTTTAAGGATTTATTTAATGGTAATATTTGTATTACTATACAGTGTAGGACAAAGAGCAGATATTTTTTAATGACGCACCCTGTATATTTTATCACCATTAAAAAGATATTTAAAAGAGCTTAAAGAAAATACCTCTTTATTAGTTTTGGAGATATGGCCATCCCAATTAGGTATTCAGGTAATTTTCAAAGTACCTACCATTATTTTTGGAAGCTAAAGGTATTCACTTTATATTCTGGGGTAATAAAGAACTTGTCAGAGCTTTAAAATAATGTGCCCCAAGACTCCCCTTTCCATTTAGTTTCTCCTTTCAAAATGGCGCCCAGCTGCCAGTTTGACATTTATATCTGTCATTTCTTGTCTAAAATTTGGTTTATGTCGTCTTACCTGACCTCAAATTTTTATGAAAAATTACTAAACAATTTAAAAGTTTTCCCAAAATGCCGATTTAAAATTTAAAAATTTTGTTCCGTTTGTCCTCCTGTAACACCAATAATTCTGGGTCACACTGTATACCTGTAATCCAACTTTCACATTTAAAAATGTTTCCAAACTTTTCAAAATATTCAAAAATTCTTTAAAAATTACAATTTTAATAAATAGTATTAGTTTTACGACGAAAATAACACAATGTACGAGTATAATGAAAAATGTCAATATTTTGTGTTTTTTTTTTTATTTTTTAAATTAAAGTATATATTTTTTTGTATTTATTAGAATTTAACAAAAAAAAAAAAATATAGCCCTTAGCGAACCATTTTGATGAAAAAAATTAACTTAAAATGGCGGTTGAAAATTTTCATTTTTTTCTTAAAGTAAGTTTTCATAATAATGGCTAAATATTTATTAATAAAAAATACAGTATATTAAGACATAATAAAAAGTATATCTGCTTTAAATTTTAGCTTAATCAAGCTATTTTTGTAAAAGATAAAATTTAAAAACCAAAAAAACAATTTTTTTCTCCTTTTCTTGAAGGTTAGGGTAAAAATGCTTATGGCATAAGTTATAGGTTTTTTTTTAATGTCAACAAGTTTTACGTTAAACTTTTTAAATGGGATTTACTGCTTAGCTTAAAATTGCAAAAAACATTTTTACTCCTAAAAAGCAACCCCCTTCACCCTCTAACGCATTACTTTGGTTTGGAAGTGTTTTTCTTACAAAGTTATAATGCACTTAACAAAACTATACCAATAGCTTGCTGTAATGCAATTTTTTTATGACCTTTTATACTGCTATTCCGCCTGAGCTAATAGAATACTTTACATTTTTGGTAAGGTTGGTCAAAAAAGAAGTTTCGTCAGCTCACATATTACTCACAATCAAGAGAATACTTACTTTTTAGTAACTGCTTTGACAATCCTAATTTAAGTTGCAATTTTAAACATTTTTTTAATCAAAAGCAAAATCCACTGTTGCATTTTGCCAAGCAAACTTAAAAGATATTTAAGCACTTAATTGTAATAGATTCATTATTTGCTTTAAGACTAGATCGAATAATGCTACTTTCGTCTCGGTGTAGTACATAAACTTTCTCAGGCATTAGAAACTTTGCATTAGGTCTAATTATGATTTGATTGCAATTTGTAACAAAATCTTAAGTTTAAGCTGAACAAAAGCTTCTTAGATAACGCCTATTATTTAACTTAGTCTGCGGAACTTTGCTATATTTGCAGTCGGTTGCTCTTTCCAAAGTGTATAAGCAAAAGAAACTTCAAGTTCTGGAAGAAATTATAGGTAAGGCTAGAAAACCTTCTATTGGGACTTTCAAAGAATATGTATTTTTTCTTAATGGTTAATAAAAGATACTAAATAGAGCATAAAGTTAAATATACAATAAAAGAATAGACTAAATTATACACAAAAAAACATATTTTTTGGGTCTTAACAATAAAATAAATATTTCTAGGGTAAGTTTTAAGATTAAAATATGGCATTGTCCTAATTTATTTCTTTTAAAATTAAGTTTTTATTTTAAATTATATTATGTTAAAAGCAGAAAAGCTCTTTATAATATATACATAAGTTTAATTCCTTAATATTATTTAATAATTATTCTTATTCTCGTGAAAAGATTCTTTTATTTAAATTAAATAATTCAGGGTGTTATGTTGGTAACTTTAAGAACTGATTCCTTGCATTATTGTAAGCAAAAAGTTTTCTATAACATATTCCTGAAAAGCAGCTTATTAAAGAGATAAAAAAGCTGAACCAATTTCTTTTAGGTCATAAAATAGGTTAACTTTGCAATTTGATTTAAAATCATATACCTAATAGCGTAAATTAAATCAGTACATTATATTTAATAATAAACTCTCCCTAAAAATATTTTTGTTACCTATTTAATACAATTTTCTAAAAAAACGGAGAAACAAAATCCCTCACACTTTTTGGCAACGTCGTACGCGACATGGTGTCGGTAGCAAAAAAAACCTACACCGCACTGAAAAAAAATTGGGAGTTTCTTGCATATATTAATGCAACTAATGTTAATCGGAAATAAAATCATATTATAGTTTTAGTGTGTATTACTGTATCAGTAGGTGCACTTTGATACGAAAGAAATGTTTTTGGTACGCGAGTATCTCGATATACTTTTTATTTACGGAGAGGCTCATTGTAATTCTAAAGAAGCCAGGCGCATTTACGAAGAAAGTTTTCCTGATCGAAGGCTACCAGCTAGAAAAACATTTGTAGAAGACTCCCAAAGATTTCTGAATACAGGGAGCGTATTGCCTAATTTTAATAATCGCGGAAGACATTGTAAAGTTGAAGTGAAGACCGAGGACCAAATTTTAAAATCAATTGACACAAGCATTCGTCACGGTGAACAAAAAGTATTGTGATTATTAATACATTTAACTGTAACTTCATGGTATTTACTAATGTTTGTTTAGTGCATTGCATCGTTTTAAATAATGACTGATATTCGTTGATATTGGTTATGTTTATCGCCATGCATAGGTAAGTACCGTATTTTTTTTCTTTTTTTTATGTTATGAACTGAAACGGTTATTTTATAAAAAAATTGCCACAAAAACCATTTAGTAATTCAAGGCATAATTTTTAACTAATATGTTACCAACGTAAACATTTTGATGAATCAGTTGCGTTTCTCGTGCGCTCGTATTTCTGTTTTGTTGCAACGTTGCCAAATGTTTAAGAAAATTTAATTATTTATGACTCAATTTTCTTTAAAAAAAATGATATTCGGGCATGTTTTATTATGCACTTTTTGCTTAAAATAATACAAGGAATCATCTCTTAAAGTTACGACCATTATTTTCCTAACTCCTGTAAATTTTACATTTGGCATCTTGGTCTTTAAGTTATTTCTAGGTTTTTAGAAGCAGGAGTTGTATAGGAACACGATATACTTTTAACCGGATCAAAAACATAACATAAAATAAAATCACTCTCACCAAACAACACAAACAAAAATGACAATAAATAAACGTAAACTGTTTATATAATAAAATCAAGAAACCGAAAGGAAGCAAAAATCCAATAAAACGGTTAAGCGAAAAACATAACAACCTTTTTCGTGGCTTTTCATAGAAGTACTCAAAACGCTTTGACCATAGGCATTTATTTGTCTTATTTAAGATGTAAGACGATGATTCCATAATGATGCCTATTGTTTTCTCAAATGTAATGCGTTGTTTCTAAAAGTGCTTGTTTCTAGCCGAAACACATATCAAAAATTGGGTAAATTCTTCTATACAAAAATTGTACTTTCTTGGAGTTCAATTGTCTTTACTTGATAACTGACACGACGTTTCAGATGATCTCCAACCGTTTTCGGGTAATAACTAAAACTACCCCTAAGAAATTATTACTTATATAGTATGCGCTACCGACTCTTGACAGAAGAACAGTCGATACTTTGGATGCTAAATTTATTTTTGTGCTTTAAAATTACAGCAGTTTTTTCATTTTTTTTCTTTTAGTGATCTTCTTTATGAATAATTCAACCCACACTGCGTGTGAAGTTGTTTTGATGCATGTTCGGTCACCCCCAATCTTAACGTTTCGCCATGTTATTTCGTATGTTTTTTATGTTTTTTGGTTCTAATTTTTAGTTGCCTTTTTAATTTTTCTAACGTATACTTTTTATATAAACAGGGAATATGGTAAATACAGTTGGTATTTGAGATGTTATCTGGTCTCGAATTTCTTAGAAAGTGGTCTGAGATTTAAATGCTGTTTCGATGTTGGACTTGTTGGAAATTCTGCGGATCTTTTTGAAGTTTCTGTAACATTGGAAAAAGAAAAATTTTGTTTTGTTGAGCCTTTTTCAGGTCGGTGGTTTTTGTATTGTTTTTATATTTATCTACTGTTTTTTTTTGGTAATTTTTTGTTGTATTTATTTTGTTTAAGATCCGTAGTTATTTATGCTATCTCATCCTGTAGAGATTGCCTTGGGTTACTGCGCAATAATATAATGTTCGTAAGACCTCTTGTTTGGTACCACTGGAGTGATAAGAGTTATGGTGTAGGTAACTAAAAAGTTTTATTTGCTTGTATTTTATTTTAGATTTGTAAATATACCCTAATCTCCTGACAAAATTATACCTGCTGTTAATTTTTGCAAACTTTCATAAATGTTGAATACAGCACAAAAGCAACCTCACTTAAATGTTTGAATAATAAACATTAAATTGAGATACAGTAACTTTGAATCTTGTTGTCGTCTGGAGCTGCATTGGATGCAAATAAGTTTAGTAAATTATATATTCACGAATCAATATTCAAATATTCGCGAATGGGAAACAACTTTTCGTGTAATTTGTTCACAGCTTCGCTAATACCTTGGATTCTTTTATGTGCCTTGGTATTTTTTTGTTTTGTTAACCTGATACCAGTAATTAATACAAATTTAGAGACCAACCTTTATTTTTTTTTTTTTGTTTCATCATTTCCAGTTTTTTTCGTAATCCTGATAATTTTTGTTAAGGGTATGAAAACACAGTCACAAGTCAACAGAAGAAATTTCAGAGTTAATCAGAAAATGTTACTTTGAGCATTTTGAATTTTCAGTGCGATATCAAGATACAGTTTGGATTTTCCATATATTTTGTGACAAATGCTTTTTATTTAAATGGCCAAACAGAACATGTCACATGCCTTTTTCCATTGCAATAATTGAAAATTATGTATAACCTGACAAAATTATACCTGCTGTTAATTTTTGCAAACTTTCATAAATGTTGAATACAGCACAAAAGCAACCTCACTTAAATGTTTGAATAATAAACATTAAATTGAGATACAGTAACTTTGAATCTTGTTGTCGTCTGGAGCTGCATTGGATGCAAATAAGTTTAGTAAATTATATATTCACGAATCAATATTCAAATATTCGCGAATGGGAAACAACTTTTCGTGTAATTTGTTCACAGCTTCGCTAATACCTTGGATTCTTTTATGTGCCTTGGTATTTTTTTGTTTTGTTAACCATGATACCAGTAATTAATACAAATTTAGAGACCAACCTTTATTTTTTTTTTTTGTTTCATCATTTCCAGTTTTTTTCGTAATCCTGATAATTTTTGTTAAGGGTATGAAAACACAGTCACAAGTCAACAGAAGAAATTTCAGAGTTAATCAGAAAATGTTACTTTGAGCATTTTGAATTTTCAGTGCGATATCAAGATACAGTTTTGGATTTTCCATATATTTTGTGACAAATGCTTTTTATTTAAATGGCCAAACAGAACATGTCACATCCTTTTTCCATTGCAATAATTGAAAATTATGTATTGATTTGGAGCTATTTTTAAAATTATAAAAATATAACAATACAAGTAATCCATGACCGGACATATATATAGCTTTGTTATGGGGGGAAGAACGGGTTTGACTGCCAAGAAATTTTTTAAAGAGCAAAAAAAAAGGTCCCTTCTCCCTTCAAAAGGTATTTCTTTCCTTAGTACACTAGGAATATTTTTTATATTAAACATTTTTGAAGAGCAAAAAAAGTTCCTGGCCTTTCAAATACATAAATTCCACAGACTAACTTACACTTGATTTTCCATACAAATTCTCTTTCTTACTCATGTTAGGAAGGAGGGGGTTCAAATCCCCAAACCCCCTTCCCTTACCAAAATATTTTTTTTCTCAATAAAATTAAAATATAATAAGAGGAGTTGTATAACATGGAAAAGTTATTACAGTGCGTGTCTAAAATTAGGATTTCTTCTCATAACTTGTGAATTGTATATTTTTTTTTTGAAAATTTAAGGATTTTAGCAACAACACATAACCTAAACTTTAGGCAAGAAATGATAGATATAAATTTCAAATTAAGAAGGAGGCTCTTGTAGCACATAATTTTATAGCTTTTTACGAGTACTTTATAACCTAAAAATATAAAATAAATATCTACATCTTCATACTACAAAATAACGGTCCTTTAATTATTACGTAAATACCGCATCATAAAGCCCATATTTTCGAAATTATTAAAGTTAGATATACTAAATGTGGTATTTTTCTAGTGCTCTTTAAAAGATATTTTTAATCATGATAATGGTAAAAATTTACAGTATTGATTTTTTTTAATGACGCACCCTGTATGTTATATTTCCGTTAACAAGATCTTTAATAAATTATCAAATTTATTATATCTAATTTTAATATTATCGGAAATATGGCCATCCCACCCAGGTTTTTCGTAAGTGTAACCTGTGGAATTTTTCCTGATGCTGGTTCCGTGCCAGTTTTTCAACGTCTCGTCTGTTTAAATATATGTTAACTAAATTAATTCCTACAGCAACCAGCTTAAGGCATTTTCAGAAATTGATCTTGGATTAACCCGATCCATGAAAACCCGTTCAAAAAATGATCCGGCATATCTCTACCGGATTTTATAATTTGATCGGATCCTTCACTGGGGTTAAATCTTGCTGGCTGGCGAAATCCAGGGTTAGTCGGGTTAAACAAAAATGTCAAAATTAGCTGTGTTTTTTAGATTTTATTAATTTATGTGCGTTTAAAATAAAAGGAAAAAGCATGAAAAATAATAATTTAAGACTTATTGAATATTTACGGCCTAAATATTGTTTAAACCTTTTAAAATAATTGCATGGCCAGGAAAAAAGCAAAAAAATGTTTGTTTTGACAGGAAGCCGATAAACGAAAGCCAGATTAAACATACGTATTCAGAAAATAACAAAAATCCCACTAAAATTTAAAAACAACTGATTAGATTTTGCCCAATCCCATATATCAATTTTTTAAAATGGCCTTAATATACTCTGATAAAGCATTTTTAGCCGCTACGCTTCACGAAGCGATCAAGCGTAAGGTGATCACCTAAGACGCCAGTATTTGTGCAGTTTAGGAATGGTTTTTAAATATTGGGTTTTTTACACTTGATTTATTATTAATATTTGTTGTTTTTAATAGAAACGGCTTTCTAATATTGTTGCTTTTTCAGTAAAGTTTCTTGTGCTTCTTACCACTTAATAACATGTTTATTTTGAGATTTTGGAAACATCATCAAGTTACACTGCACACACAAAACATCTGTTAATTGTTTAATTTTTTGTTTAATTTATTGCTTAATAAATTAAAAGTTTTTATTGTCAATAAATCACAAAAATGCTAAAATTAAAATGAACATTCTAAGAAACACAATAGTTATTCACTATACAAGCAAAAAGTTCTATATTTTAGCCCGAGGATGTGTCTTCCGACGCCGAGCAAAGGGAGACAATAAAGCAAGAGCCTAAATTATTTTTTTTATGTAGTTATTATAGACTATTTTTTTCATAACGGGAAAAACAACGATTTATGCCCAGTTTTACAAATACGAGTTCAGTCAAAGAATACACATCCCATAGAAGCTCACAAGTTAGATTTCAGCGAACCCTAAAATTTTAGTACCTACCCTGACCACCAGATAGCAGTAGTACGATGCCGATACTAGCGTCTACAATCCGTTACAAGTCGTTGGACATCGACCAATTGTCTGATTGGTCCGGTGCCAAACAACAGGTAACGGATTGTAGACGCTAGATCGACATCGTACTACTTTCGCTATCTGGTGGTCAGGGTTGGTACTAAAATTTTAGGGTACGGTAAAATCTCACTTGTGAGC
>JACEGR010005539.1:0-71772 GCA_014170235.1 Listronotus bonariensis
CTCGAAGCGAAGGGAGACAATAAACCGACAGCTAAAATCTATTTTTTGACTGCAAAGTAAAAAATACGTTAACTCTCCTCTTATCATACCATTTACCTACGCCTAGTCTAATTTTGATATGTCCAATGCTCTAAAAGTTATGGCTTGTCAAATAAATTCATTGTTTCTATCCATGGCCGTACCTATTTGTATGATTGTTTATCGATCAGCAATAATAATACAGTTAAAAATCTACACGTTTCTTTAATTTGTATCGGTTTTTACGATTCGAAGCCAGACATACCAATTTGAAGCACACATGGAACATTGCGTGACCGGCCATTACTCACTTACATTTCATTTCTAATTTCCGTAGTACAAGCTTTAGTGCCAATATAATTATTTTCCTGGGAAATATCACCCCTTTCTTGTAATTCCCATCCATTGTTATGAAAAGCCAAGGTATTACAGAACGAGGGCGGTTAAAACACTGATTTACTGTCAACACTTTTATTGGGGCTGTTTTTTGTGTTTTAAATTAGTAACGGTAAACATACTATAAATCTGATAACGTATGTCCTAAAAGTTTTGGCACAAAACTCATTGTCTTTAATTTTAACAAAAACAAAATAATATCAAGTTGCCTTTGAAAACAAAAGTTTATTTACTTTATTTACTGTCAGTTGAGATTTATTTATATCGAAGTTTTCGCTTTAAGATGTCGTATAAATTAGAAAGAAGAAAAAGTATCTACAAGTTAGTTGGGCGGATACCCAAAGCTGAAATCTGTCGAATATTCCAGAATGAAAACATTTCACTTAGAACCATTTATAGAACAATAGCGGAGTGCGAGCAGGGAATACCATGTCTGAATCTCCCAAAAAGTGGAAGACAGAGGTCAGAGAGATTGGTGAGAAGAACAAAAAACCAGATTGGAATGTCAACGAGGAGACTGGCTAGGCTATTCAGATCTTCTAAGAGTACGATATCGTTGAAATTGAGGAGGAATGGTCTTAAATATCGAAAGAGACGTAAGTGCCCCAAATACTCTCAAACGCAGCTTCTTCGTATACCAAGATGTTGTCGTCAACTGAGGCGGGTACATTTTGCCAATGAAAAAATCATTATATTAGATGACGAAAAGTATTTCACTTTGAGTAATTCTGAAATGAAGGGAAACGATGGATTTTATACGGACAACGTAGAGGAATGCCCTGACAATGTTAGATACAAACATAAAGCGAAATTTGCAGATAAGATCCTTGTCTGGTGCGCAATTTCTAACAGGGGTGTATCCCGACCTTTGTGGTAAGAGTGAGGGGTGAAGCTTTGAATAGTCAGAGCTATATTGATAAATGCCTTTCCAAATTGCTTCAGTTTGTCCGCGAACATCATGCTAATGACGATATCATGTTTTGGCCAGACCTAGCAACATGCCATTACTCAAGAGATACCCAAAACTGGCTTCGACAACACCACATACATTTTGTTCCCAAAAACGATAATCCTCCAAACTTGCCGCAGGCTCGCACAATAGAGGATTTTTGGGCTGTACTGTCTAGAAAGGTTTATCATGAAGGCTGGAAAGCACAAGATGAGGAACAATTAAGACGGCGAATTTACGAGAAATTAAGAGAAATTAAACTGAATTCCGTCCAGGACCTCATGAGAGACATTCGAAGAAATTTGCGTCTGGTAGAGCGGAATGGGCCACTCCACATAATTCGATAGTATAGTTTAGTTAAGTATTGAGTTGTAATTTATGATAACTAGTTAGTGTTTAAATAAATTTCTTCATTAATAAAAAAACCGATAAATATTGTGTGCCAAAACTTTCAGGACATACGTTATAATAATAATATTATGCAGGTACGTTAAAAATAGACTTGATTTAAAATTAGACCATAACTCGGTTTTTTTAAGGATGAACATACCTGTAAACCAATATCCTATACTAATTTTTAGCCTACTTTGACTACGATAAATACGTTTTATGCTATTGAAAATACTCGTTAAAGTACATCTTTTGAATTGCGAGATGGTCCGCTCTGGCTCTCAACGGCTACACTGAATTTATTGTTTTTTTTTAATGAAAAGTCATGACACATTTTCAAAAACTAGGTTCTAGCGATTTGAAAATCCCAAAAAAATTGTGTTTATCAATGTCATAATTTTTCAGTGAACCTAAAAAACAATTTAAAAAAATCAGCGGAACACAATGCATGAAAAAAATAAGATTTTTGGCTCAATTTTTCTATCGTTTTGCCAAAAAAGAAAAAATATCAAAATACCAAATTACGCCACATCAAAATTATGGTGGGACAGCGTGGTTCTTAAGTTTGCAATAAATAAAAAACTTTCATTGGCAATTTCTATAAAAAAAATGTTTTAAGAAAATTTTGAATTTACCCTGTATTATATATATCATACATTTCTTCAGTCTTTTTGTAAAATTTAACTGAATTTACATTTTTTTATCAAATCGCCAACTTTAAGTTTGTTCCAAGGACAGTTGACAATGTCCCAGTATTTTAAAAATATTTTTTCTATAGCATGCCTAAAACATCACTTTCCCGCACGTATTTTAATTTGGAAACTTTTTTCCCACACGCATTCTATCACTGTTGCGGGGGTACGTGGAAAGATTCCGAAATAAAAAAAAAAGAATCTATGCAACAAAATTTTAACAATAAAGCCTTAAATAGAAAAGCAGAATGCAGGTCCATCAAATATTAACCAGATGACTCTTGCTGCCCCCTTCAGTAAAGACACTAATCCTTCAGCTACACAGCTACACTTGAATTCGGCAATTAGTCTACAAAAATCTACAAATTGGACTTTTAACATTCTTGTTAATAATAAATAGAATTAAGTTAGATTGTGATTTAAAATAAACTTTAAAGAATGTGTAAATTATCTCCTTTATGCTTGTAGAAAAAATATTGATCCTAACTCTTGCGGAAAGTAATTTTCCCGCACTTAACTGTTTGCCCGAACTCTGCTTCGCGTCGTTCGGGCATCGGCAGTTCGCGTGCGGGAAAGTATAACTTTCCGCACTTGTTAGAATAATAATTTCATATTTAGGCAAATATTTTATTATAAATATTATGCATAAAAAAATCGCCCATATTACATAAAAAAATTGTCATTCTTTTTTAAACAAGAGTATATTACTTTTAGGCAGCTTTCAATTTTTTTGCCCTACCCTGCATATCCTTGGACTTTTCATAAAGCTGACTATTAATAGTATAGTATGCTCTAACTATTATAAAGAATAGATACAATTTTCTGACAAATTACAAATACAAAAGATTCCCGTTTGTTACATACTTAATGGATCGCACTGTATATTTCATGCCCTATTAAACCAATTTTGCTAACCTAATTTTATTCAGCTCTTCTCATACATTTTCCTAATTAGGTTAAACATGGAAAAAAACAAAGAAACTTCGGAATCTATATCAATTACCCGTTTCAAGTTAGCCATCCAAATCATTCGAGAAGGGTAAAAGCCCTAAAAACCTTAATTGAAATGAATCACTTTTGGACACAGAAACTAAAAACGAGTTTGGGAACTTGGGGAAAGTAAAATCAGGGAAATTCCAATTTTTAAATGGCTCGAAGCTGAACGAAGCAATTAAGTAAGGAACGGGTCAACTCTCGGTATTAAATGTTTTAATTACTGAATTCTTTTGTTCTTAAAATTTAGCTTTTGCGAAATCGATTTTAAATAAAAAAGTAATTATTATTGATGTTTTTAAGAGTTTTGTCTTAAAAGATGGTTTCTTCTGGTTAGTAGGTTAGAAAACAATATAGCAACAAAGCTTTGCGTTATTCACAAAATATTGTAAAGTATTTTTTTCTCTGTTAATATTTTTGTAATTTTAATATATCTTAGCGTGTACCCAAAATATAACATCTTTTCAATGAATCCACCAAACCAATATAGAACATATTGTGAACACCTAGTATAAAAAAGTATACATTTTGGGAATTTTAAAAAATATACATTTTTGGGAATTTTAAAATAAGTATACATTTTAATTAGTTTACTTAACATTGGGAAATTTGCTACATAAAAATATACGTAAGGTGTCAAGGTCTTAAAAGTATAAATTAAACAATTTTCTAGGTTACTTTTATAATAATAAAATAAAAACATTAAACAAACTGGGTAGCGTAGAAATGCAAAACAAACACTGGAAAATTTGATATTTAAAGAAAAGAGAAAGAAATTAAAAGGAGATTAGATAAGAAGTAGTTAGTGAAGTCAAGTATAAAGTTAAAGTTCTAGTTAAGCTCCCGTACGGGCTACCCCTAGTGGGGGGTATGCCCGTACTAAAGTTACTAAGTTAGTCAAATAAGTTAAGTTAGTTTTTGAAAAATGCAAAGTTAGTTGTGAGGGTCTACCGGTCTAATGGTTCCAAAAGATAGTTCCATATGGTACATTAGTCCCAGTGACGAAAAATGGCTATATATAATTCAAATTCAACGTCACAATATCTTTAACTACTTAAAGGTAACATTACAGTAGTTAATAAATAGTTATATTATAAATAACAAATGTTGATTAAGATAAAAGCAAAAACACACCTTTAAGTAAATCGGCTTTGCTAAACTCCAGTTAAAACTCTAATAAGGTAATAAATTATGCAATGGGCGTTTTAAGTAGCAAAACTGTTGTTTAATGTTTTTCTTTAACAAGTTCCAGCACGTGCGAAGTTTATTTTAGTCCTAATTTTCTCGTTTTATGGTAATAGGAGAAACCGACCGGAAAATAGGAAATCAGACCCCAAAATGTTATTTGAGAGTTCGTTGCGAGGATAGTGAAGATATATTCGTTAACTTAACTTTACACAAAATAGCTGAACTTTGGTCCTTAAGTGAATCTTATAATTTTAGACTTACTTTTTTATCTTTGGAAATCCACGAAGGCTAGAAGCCTAAATAGTAACGTACCGTGAGTGCGTGAGTGTCTTAAGCAAGGTAAGAGGAAGTTTATTACCACGGGACTTAAAAACCTAAAGATTTGGAGGAAAATGGATAACCTTTTTCGTTGGCAGCAGATTTCAAAATCTAGAAACTCTAGGAATTAAAAAAAAGAACAAAGTGCGAAGTTTTAGGCCTATCCAGTTGGACCGTATAGGGATGCATAATATGTGCGGTACCGCGAGTTTCTCTGAGTGGAGGAATTAAACTGGAGCAGAAGCCATGGAAGTACCTATAAAAAGGAATAAATTCCCCTACAGCCCGACAAAGGGCAAGAGAGGAGAGCCTTTTTGTAAGTGAAGAATCATTAATAAGGCGAACACCTCTTCTTTGAATGGAATCAAGAATGCTCAGTGTTGTGGGGACGCCATTTCCCAGATGCGAGAACAATATTCCAGAGGAGGCCGGATTTAAGATACATACAAAGTGTATAAATTAGAATAGAAATAATACTTTATCGTTCGAAAAAGAAATCCAAACTTTTTGATGCTGCCGTGGCTATAATGTATAATGGTAACGGTTACAGTCATGAAACCATAAGGCTCAAACACATGTTTCGGGTATCGGACTAGGCAGGTTACGATTTTTGGCAAAATGTTTAAAAATTGCATGTAAAATATTGTGGTACACTTGTCCGACAAAAAGTGACGCGTTTGCCCAGTCCGACTCCCAAAACATTTGACATTGACAGACTGGGTTAAAGCACCGCTTCCATATATGGCGCAATAAATATTCATAGTGAACTCATCAAAATAAATCCCCCTAAAAAGGTTTTTAAAGTGTTTATTATTAAGTCCATTTCATAACTGGCCCAGGGACTATGAATTTCTTTAAATTACTAGGATTGGACACCCCATAAGATTTAGCACCTTATTTTTAAACACCCTGTATATTCGGTTATTGTACCTATTTAATTTGTTCTTTTAAAAGATGGATTTTAATGGTATTGCTTTTCGAAAGCAACCTGTGTGTCGACAAGAAAAATTTACACAAAGTAAGAATACTGCTAAAGAAAATATCTCGAGCTGAAATAAGTCCAGCAATGTTTCTATAAAACGTTTCTTAGTATTGTTTCTTTCTGTTTTTACCATAAATTACTATTCAAGAAAGACCATTTAAAAGATAAAACATAAACACTGTCAGTGTTGATTTTAATTATAAAAAAACATTTTTAAAAACTTACTTGTGTAAAAACGACTTTCTTACTCGTGGGTTTGTCGCATTCGGTTGACACCTCATGCAATGATATTCCCACTCGTGTGAAATTAGTCAGTTTCCACACTTGTTATGTAATATACTACACTGACTCACAAAAAAGTGGCTAAGCAAAAATATTCATTAACTTTTAAACTTAATAACTTTTGAACCTACATTTAGATTGTATTAAATTTGTTGTTGTTGGTGTGTACCACCATATTTCCATATTAATTTTTTGACAGAACCATGATCTGATTTTCGCTACCAAATAGTGTACAGGGGCTAGTTAGGACCTATGTTTTTTTCTAATGTTCAAAACATCCTGTAGAATGACCTCTCTATATTATCAACATTCTGCATAAGTGAGTTTTAGCGATTATTTTGTTTTTTGATTGGTAGCCGTATCTTTATTTTTGGGACCAATACAAGTAAATAAATGAAGTGATGCTTTGTTGGTTAAAAAAGGTAAAAAAGTGAACTAAAGACAATTTTAATAAGAATTATAATTTTAAAATTAAACAAAATATAAGTTATTAACGAGTGTGTCTCCCTCTGGCGCATATTACACTTTGTAAACGCCTTGGCATACTTTCTATTAGCCGTGTAATTGAATTTTGAGGAATTTTCTCTCATTCTTGAACAAGAACTTTGCCTAGTTTCTCTAAAATCTTAGCTACATGCACGCGACTGCGTATCCGTTTTCTAAGTAGATCCCATAAATGCTCTACTGGATTTAGGTCTGGACTCCTAGCTGGCCAGGGTAAAGCCAGTATGCCAATGTAACGTTTGGCAGCGAGAGAAACCTTCGGCAAAATACACAGTTTTGTGCGAGCTTCGGAAAAAATTTCAGCTCACACCATTACAGAATCCCCTTCAAAACTTCCTTTCTCTTCTTTGGCTGAGTAGATCCTATACTCCTTTAAAGCCAACCAGTTTCTAAAAACCTGTTTTTCGCCCTTCTGGCCGTGGTTTCTACAACTCCCACTATGCGTGCGGTGTGTGATGCACTTCTTCAATCATTTTCTAATGCTACAATTTGAGCAACTTGCTCAGGAGTCATTTGTTGTAATATGATTGAATATTTTAAACGAAATGCAAGTAAAAACACCACTCTACTTATTCGACTGTATTGACCCCCAACATAAAGATAAGGAAATCATTCAAAAAACAAGAATCAGGCTACAGAATTACTTATCTAGAATGTTGATAATACAGGGAGATCATTCTACAGGATGTTTCGAACATTCGCTAAAAACACACGACTGACGCATCATGCAACTATATTCCCACTCGTGTGAAATTTGTCACTTTCCACACTTGCAATGTAATTTACAATATATATTGTATTCTGTTAGATGTATTTTTAAGGTATATTGATTTTTAAAAGCAACTGTTCTTCGACAAGCAGAACTTACACAGGGTAAAAATACTGCTAAAGAAAATATCTCGAGTTGAAATAAGTCCAGCAATGTTTCTATAAAACGTTTTCTAGTATTGTTTCTTTCTGTTTTCACCATAAATTACCGTGCTGGCTATTCAAAAGCTCCAAGAAAGACCATTTAAAAGATAAAACATAAACACTGCATTATTTGTAGAGCAAAGAGCGTACAAGACAAGATCTAGTCACGAAAATGTCGGTGTTGATTTTACTTTCGATGCGGTCGTGTTGTTTTTAGCGCCGGAGCGTGTACCACAAGAATTACGAGCTTTTTCGGATTTGAGGTAAATATTTATTTTCTGTTGCTTTGATTGGTGTCGTGCAGAAAAAATCCTTGTTTTGACAACGGATGACAACGATGGATTTAGTGAAATAATCTCACGTTTGGTTATTTATCTTCTCTGACTGTAAAAAATACAGTTTTTTTTATTGTTGTCATAATGATAAAGTGCTCAGTTTAGTAAAATATTTAAAAAAGCAGTTTATTTATTAGTTCGACGCCTTTAAATAAGTGTTTTATTTTAATGTCTGTTAGAATTTATTTTAGTATGCAATGTAAGAGTAAACGGAACATTAACTAAAATTTAATGTATGTCTTAATAGATGAGATAAATCGAAAATCAAAAAGAATACGGTAGTAGAAAAAATGGTAACAGTTTACAAATTACGGTTTTCTGCTATTTTAAGGGTATTTTAAAAATTATTGATACTACATAATTTAAACACTCCTCTAAATAAAACGTAAGTGGCGCACATCCAAAATATTCCGTTAAAAAAAAATATCAGTAAACAAATTTACGGGGCCGGAGAGTAAAAAGGGTGCTGGGCGGGGTAAAATTGGTAAAACGAGTTAATGAAACTGAACATCACATGTAAAATTAAGTAAAAATTATATTTTTTTTCACATATTTCTGATAATAAAGATAAAAAATATGACAAATTTAAAAATTGTTAATTCATAACCTAAACATAAGAAAAAAAAACGACTAAAAACATCAGTTATCCAATTGTCCATAATAAAAGTGGACAAATGTCAAATAAAATATTTTTTTATCAATAAAAAAAAATCATAACTGCGCTTTCATATTATTATTAAGGACAACTAATAGATAACATGTACGTCAAAAAATTTAAAAAAATCGTTAAAATAGCAGAAAACCGTATACTAAATAATTACCGAAAAAATATAGTACTCAACAGATACACAAAGTTTATTTTTCCTCCTGCTGTCAAACCTTGCGTGAAAAAGAGACTAAGACGTGTAGTATAGCAACAGGTGAAGATTTAATAAATAACTCCGGCATGTAAACAAGGTGACATACCGTACAGTGCGTCGATATGGACAAAAATGTTAAAATTATTATTTTTATAACACCCTAAATATATATGTGTAATAATATTGTATACATAAATAGAGTTGGGAAATCCTGTATATCATGGGTGGCCAACCGGTCGATCGCGACTATTAGTTCAGTCGATCGTAGCAAGGTCAAAAATATAAATACCTAGAATCAGGGCCTGCAAGGCACCAGGGTGCAACGATGTGAAAATGAAAGGTAGAAAGTCGGAGGAAAGGCGTTTGCTTTTCAAAAGTATTGAACACTGTTAAAAATGTACCAAATCGGAATAAAGAACTTTTTTTTGCTTTTCAAAACTTTTTAACTTAAAAAATAAATTTTGTGGGCGTTGTTTGTTTGTTGGGCGACATGAAATTAGTAGATCGCACTGGGTGTATACCGGGTGTTGCTCCGTCGAGCGGGACATAGGGAATCCCATGTAAATTTTGAAGTAGTCAAATATTGGCTCCCCTAATTATTTTAGAAAAAAATGCTATTAGGATTTATTGAAGAGCACAGTAAGTTTCACCCAAAATAAAAATTTGAGCATTTTTTAACCAACCAGTAAAGAGTAAACTGCTTAAATACTTCTGAAACGTAGTATCTCATTATGCACCCTGTACTCTAGAAATTAATAACAAAAACACAATATCGATTTATCAGTGACAATTTATTTATAGTGTCATTGCCAAAACTAAACAATTTTATACGCGAATTTCAAAAAGAATCCTCGCATTTCATTTTAGTTTACAGCTTATTCCAATACATACACTCACAGTGACGCAAGACAATAAAACAAATTTTTCTACATTTAGAAATCAGTTTATGACGAAAATATCAGGATTTAATGAAATGCAAAAATATTCCTCCATTAACTGCCTGACAATAACCCGAACGATTATAAAACTAATTTCTTACGTTAGCTAGTTGGTACATATATATTCTGGCACATTCAGCGGAAATAGCATTCCTTAGCTGGCTAAATTTTCATATTTTTTATTGGTAGCTTAGTTTTTAAATGTCCCCATACAAAAAAATCGTTTGGCGAAAGATCACGTCGATTTTCTTCACATTTGCAATTATTGATTACTGTGCCTGTAGTTTCAAATTTTTTATCGTCCGTTCTATTGTCATGGGAAAATAGGCTGCAAACATGTCCGCTACTCTTTGATAACTATTTCCCTGGTAAAACCATTTTATATTAGTGATTTTTTCTTGAGTTAAGTAGTTCATTATTTAAAAATGATGTGACATTGATCTGACAACTTGAGAGTAAGAGGTTAAATAATTTTTCTAGTATTTTATTATAAACTTCTAATAATACAAGGCGGGTAAGAAGATAGGAGATTCGTAACTTATTTTAGCATTTATCTCTTAGCTCGCGGACTGAGAAGAGCTGAAATTTGTACACTGGGTACAACTTTTCGTGCTCTTTAAAAAATCCTAATTATATTTTATTAATAAAAAAATATATTAAAGTAAAAACAAATTTAAACATGGGAATCGTAAAAGGCCAACATTTTAAAAACAGTAAAACAAAATTAATATATTCTAAATTTAGAAAACCTTTGTGTTTTTGGACCTAATTATCCTTTCCGATTCTCACCGCTAATCCCATAAAGGAAATCCGGAAACGTACAATGCATTTACGTTTTTTTATTCTGATTTGCGTGTCAGGATAAATTACCGAGGAAACCTTAAGGTAATGCTTAAGAAAACAAGTCAAAGTTAAAATCAACAAATTACCTCTTAGAACAAATACGCCTATAATAACAGAGTAAATTCGAGAAATTTGCACAGATTATACCTCAACTGCTAGATAAACGTGTATAACGTTTGTTTTACTAATACAAATACCGTTTTAGCTGAAGTTTCCAAATTATTTATAAAGCAAATATAAAGTCGGTTGAATGTCTTTATGTAAATTCTTACATCAGAATAAAAAAACCACTAAGTATTATTAGTTATTATAAAATTGATAAAATATAAAATTAGTACCCCTAGATGTCATCAGAAAAAAACTGAGAGAACGGCAAAAACTACTGTTTAAATATGGCATATTATTATTATTTTGTTATAAATAGTTACAAATTCTGATAAAAATGATGTCTCAAAAAATTAAATATGTATTTTTTAAATATTACTTATTTTACCATTTTTGCTTAATACTCTAATTTAGGGAGAAAATTCCACACCACCGTTTTTTGACCAATTAAATGTTTAGTTTTGGTTGCATTACCACGAGTATTTATCGGAAAATTTTTTTCCTGCTTGGGGCACCCTGAAGCGAATTATAGTGGAAATTTTTCGACATAATCATTTAATTTGTTTTAACGTCATGTCTGTCATTCACATACATAATTAAAGCAAATGTTATTTTGTACCAGTTGAAGTATTTCAGACATAACATAACATAAAATAATGTAAGGTTTTAAGACCCCAAATGATGATGAATTTTATACAACTACAGTTAGTAAAATAATATCATAAGACTGAAGTACTAGACATAAGTGAAGAGCAAACCAAAGCAAGGTATGGGTCTAAACAAATTAAAATAAACTATTTTTATCAACTGTAGTAATATAAGGTATATATAATATAAAAGAATAAACAATGATAAGCTCTAAAATTACATATATTTGCAACTACAATTGGTAAAATATTTATTTTATTGTAAAATTTTAAAGCTCGTGTCAAAGTTACAGACATTAATTTAAAAGAATATTATTTAACACAAACTTGGTGTAAAATTTTCTTACCGAATACCACACGTGCTTAAATTATTCCGGGAAATTTTTCTCAGCCACGAATATTTTAAGAAAATTTTCCCTGGCCTGTGGCATGGGATAATTTGTGTCCTATGGTAGCCAGGTTTTTAGGTGAAATTATTCTTATAGTATAAATCAGCTTTTAATCAATCACATCAGAACCACAGGAAATAAACCCAGCAACCGAATTCTTCGTGAAAATCTCTATTTATTGATATAAAAATATACGGGTTATTCCATTTAAAAAATACGTCACTCGTGTTGTAACGCTTTTGTTTTTGTTTTAAATGTTTTTCTCATTAGAATAATAAATTCTACGGACAAAAAATACACAAATGGCTATGGCTGGCGTTTTTTAAAAAATAATTGGTAAAGAACTACTTCTTTTATATTATTCACCAGGACCATTTCCCGTGACGTTTAACGTCGGATTTACTGAATCCATTGTAAATATGGCATCGACGGTAATAGGTACAGCCCCTTTGTAAAGTCCTGTGAGGCAGTGGAGAGGGTCCTGGTAAATAACATAAAAAGCAAAACAAGAATTATTCTCTTAACTGTCAAATGCGCACATTACATTTCGTAAATTTCTTTTCTTCTTTGACCACTTTTAATTCTAATAATGCTACTATGTAAAATTAATGTAGGTAGAAAACTTTTTAAAAGGTAAAGCCTTTTTAAACCTCTTATAATTTTCCTTTATATTGTCATCACTGTCTTCAGACATAACAGAAACATTAAAACCATAAAGATACGGGACGTTTTAAGATTAAAACTTCAGATTATGGTCTTTATGCACATGCAGGCTACCGTTTTATATCTTCGCCAAGACTCATATAAAAACCACATGATACGGGATAAAAGTAATTTAATTTAAACAGGTTGTGAGGTACGGTTTTATGGGGTTTTTATTGGGTTCATTTTTAAAATGTAACACGTTGGTATGCATGCGCCTGTCTTAATGAAATATCTCTTATAGCTTTTCATCTATAAGATAGCTAAGGGCATATGGCTTATTAAAACTAGATCTGCTTTTGTCTTTACAGTGGTGTAGCTAGGTGTGGGCAACGTGGGCCCTCGCCCACAGCCTCGTAGTTAAAGGGGCCTCGCGAGACTTTTAAATGCAATGCCAACAGATAACGTATGTCCTAAATGTTTTGGCACACAATATTTATCGGTTTTTTTTTTAATGAAGAAATTTATTTAAACACTAACTAGTTATCATAAATTACAACTCAATACTTAACTAAACTATACTATCATGAGAATTATGTGGAGTGGCCCATTCTGCTCTACCAGACGCAAATTTCTTCGAATGTCTCTCATGAGGTCCTGGACGAAATTTGGTTCAAATTCTCTTAATTTCTCGTAAATTCACCGTCTTAATTGTTCATCATCTTGTGCTTCCCAGGCTCCATGATAAACCTTTCTAGACAGTACAGCTCAAAAATCCTCTATTGGGAGAGCCTGCGGAAAGTTTGGAGGATTATCGTTTCTGGGAACAAAAGGTATGTGGTGTTGTCGAAGCCAGTTTTGGGTATCTCTTGAGTAATGGCATGATGCTAGGTCTGGCCAAAACATGATATCGTCATTAACATATTGTTCGCGGACAAACTGAAGCAATTTGGAAAGGCAGTTATCAATATAGCTCTGACTATTCAAAGCTTCACCCCTCACTCTTCCCACAAAAGGTCGGGATACACTCCTGTTAGAAATTGCGCACCAGACAAGGATTTTATCTGCAAATTTCGCTTTATGTTTGTATCTAACATTGTCAGGGCATTCCTCTACGTTGTCTAAAATGATTTTTCATTGGCAAAATGTACCCGCCTCAGTTGACGACAACATCTTGGTATACGAAGAAGCTGCGCTTGAGAGTATTTGGGGCACTTACGTCTCTTTCGATATTTAAGACCATTCCTCCTCAATTCCAACATAATCGTACTCTTAGAAGATCTGTATTGCCTAGCCAATCTCCTCGTTGACATTCCAATCTGGTTTTGTGCTCTTCTCACCAATCTCTCTGACCTCTGTGCGGTAAATGCACGTGGTCTTCCACTTTTGAGAAATTCAGACATGGCATTCCCTACTCGCACTCCGCTATTGTTCTATAAATGGTTCTGCGTGAAATGTTTTCATTCTGGAATATTCGACAGATTTCAGCTTTGGGTATCCGCCCAACTAACTTGTAGATACTTTTTCTTATTTCTAATTTATACGACATCTTAAAGCGAAAACTTCAAAATAAATAAATTTTAACTGACAGTAAATAAAGTAAATAAACTTTTGTTTTCAAAGGCAACTTGTTATTATTTTGTTTTTGTTAAAATTAAAGACAATGAGTTTTGTGCCAAAACTTTTAGGACATACGTTATTACATATTCGTTTCTTTTTAAATTAAATTAAACCGTAAAAAATATTGGCGGCACTTGTCACAAACTATTAACTTACTGCGCTGGAGGTTGGTGATTGTACAGGGTTTTCATTTATAATAATATAATTAACGACTTTAAACTTAAACCAAGAATAATAGAAAAAAAAAGTCTTAAATAAAAGTTTATTACGTTTTCATCCATTATCCTTTGAGCATATCTAACAAAAGAAACAAATGAACATTAAAAACTCAAGAAAAATGAAAAGGTAAACTTTTTTAAAATGAAACACACTGTATATTATGTCACCACTAAAAAGGTCTTTTAAAAGCAACAAATATCACTTTTAATTTATCTATCTTTAATAGTTTCGGAAATATGATCATTGAATTCGAAATGTAATTTCCATTATATCTACAGTCGCTGCTTAATGATGTAGGTAGGTATAAGGGAAATTATTTCTACTATTTTTCAGCTTTAAGTGGTCATATTTC
Organism: Listronotus bonariensis; assembly: GCA_014170235.1. NCBI lineage: Eukaryota > Metazoa > Arthropoda > Insecta > Coleoptera > Curculionidae > Listronotus > Listronotus bonariensis. The sequence continues at coordinate 14,575 of JACEGR010005539.1, forward strand.
GAAAACTATTAAATATAGATATATCAAATGTGGTATTTTTGGAAATCTTTTAAAATACCTTTTTGATGGTGACGTAATATAAGGAAACAGAAAATATATACACAAAATTTTATGAGAGTTTAGTTAGAGAGAGATGTTAAGGTATCGATTAAAGTCAAATTAATGACATACAAAAATGATACCTTTAAGGTACGCGCTACTGATCTCGATGGATTGCCAATGTTATTCCGTGCGCGAAACAAAAGTTACATTTTATGGACGAAAAAACGGGTTTCTGCGTAAGCAAATCGAGGGTGAACGCGCCTGCTTTTACCAAACAGACTATCCGCATTATCGGAAAGAATTTGTCGACGGCTTCCCGGTTTTCTGTTCGGAGTACGGTAGCTAATGAGCGTCACGGTCAGACCGCGGTCGGAGGGTACGGGGTGCCGATGTTTGTATTTTGCCACGGCTTTTAAGTGCGCATGTTCGTCCACCCGTCCATTTGTTTACTGCGCGAGGTTGTAAAAATCCGAAAAATGCTTTTTGCCACTGCGGATCTAAATGTAAGTTATCTATGGTACGCTCACATATGTCGGCATTGGACGGTACGGATCAAAAAAAGGTTTAGTGAAATTAAATGACAAACACGTACATGTAAGTTATGGGTAAATCATAGGTAAATATTAAAAGGTAGCGCCTTTTCACCCGGTGTAATAAACCACTGGGTTAAAACCCTCCTGTAGGAATCGGCTTAAATTCTTGTCAAATTACGCAATTTCTGACCTGTATCGCACATATGACACGGTATTGGCCGGATTTTAATTAAAGTTGCTATATTCTCGAGGGATTTTTAAATCCGGTGCCAACCGCCCGAACATAGGTGCACTGCTCTATTTAATTTTACTAACACTATTTTTTCCGATCCGTACCGTCCGTCCGATGCCGACGTATGTAGGCGTACCTTTACTCGAAAAAAAAATGTTTAAAACAGAAATAATAGCAGTCCTTGGATTTTTATGGAAACCTATGGCCGCTACAGAGACAACAATGAGACGAGTAACTGGTCCTAACAATTTGTCCATTGTATTTATCTCTTCCTGGTTTAACGCAAGTTCCAATAAATATGTCTTTGTCTTTCATCATGGCAGGCTATCGTAGATGGAGCAATCATCGCTTTGCCCTGGTTGCCAAGTTGTTTACAATTTCTGCATGTAAACTTTAATGTCCTTTTTGGCTCACATCTAATTAAGAGAAAGAAAATATACATGAATCGAATATTTTTAACTTGACAACGTTGCCGCAGGCAGTCACGCCGAAATGTTATTCGATATTTGGGTTTGATATTTTTCAACGGCCGATTTGTTTGGACAGTTTGTTTACATTTTCTGTGATTTATTGTGTGTTTCGTGGTTTTTTACCATTAATTGTACTTTGAATATTGACTTTTATTAGTGTATGTAATGAATATATTAAATTTGTGCTTTTCAACAGATAATTTAAGGTAATATTGACATGGTTATCTGTAAGAAAAAATCTTTATAAAAACCAAATAAATGACATTTTTAATTAGGTGTCTGTAATTATTGAACTGAACCCCAATATTTTATATTAATAGGAAACAAAAACAAGTACCTAACATTAAGGGCAAAAATAGCACAGCTATATAATTTGAATTTGGCGGGAAAACGATAAAGTCGACTCACGCACCATCTGCGTTTACCTTCCTTGAAGACAGACAAGGAAGGCCCAGCAGCTATCTCTCTCTCGGATAATTTATTTACATTTAGTTGCTCGTCTCATTGTTGTCTCTGGCCGCTATTTTAAAAATAAACCGCATGTTTTGACACATCTTTAGAAAGAAATTTTTATTAAAAAATTAAATATAAAAAAAGGTTGGCAAGAGTATACCTATTTAAAATAAGAGTGTTAAGTGAGTACTTTCGATTAAATGGGGTGAATCTGAAATTATATAATAAAAAATAAGTGGGTTTTTGGAAGTTTTATTTTCCTTTATTTTATGTTTCATTGGACTAATAATACCTTTAAAAAATAAACCAAAGCACAAATGAAAAACAAAAATTATATGTATACACAGGGGACATAAAACAGCAAACCCTATTCTCCATTTTAGTCATTGTACGTTTTATTTTCTACCGGTTTAAATACCCCAAAACCCTCTGACGGCATTTTTCTTCCTGACATTTTTATTTATGTGTCCCCGCGAAATAACAAAAGTATATTAGAGAGGTTTCGGTGACAGTCAAATATAAAAGCTATTTTAAAAAATATAAAATTAGACAAGGGTCAAAGGTATTCAAAAAAAAGTAGACTCGATAAATTATTTGTATTAACCAAAAGTGTAGATAGTTTTTTTTTGTTTTTAAAACTTTTTAGTTGGTTGATCTGCTGGTCGTTTCATACTTTAAAATTACAAACCGGATGCACCCTAATATTTCTACCCGCTTTAGTATAAACAACGCCACAGTGGCAGGTGTTTCAAACATATTAATTTTACAAGGGGGAATACACAAGTGAAAAAATGTAAGTACCATCATTTAGGTAATAAATCATGGAAACGGGATGCGGAGACTCAGTCTCCAAAAGCACTTGGGCAAGTATCATGGTCTGCTAAAATGATGAAACGAAAGATTTGCTAAAATGATGAAATTTGGTTTAAACCAAATAATAAATAAAAAAAGGTGAACTGTTAAATAAAGGGTAATTTTTTTCTAACACTTTATACAGTAACTTAACCGACAAACTTTAAGGGGTGATTCTACAATAAAAATTATGAAAAAATCTTCAAGCGTGGTATATGTATAACACTGCATCTTTTTATAGACATATGTTTTAAATAAATCTACATTTTTAAAACTAAAACGATCATTTATTTCTTATTTCCTTCCTTTTACAGAAACGGCTAATCAACACCAAAAACCACTCGAGACTCCATGTCTCTTTCCTAATTATATACACCTTTTACCCACCTTTAGAAAACATAATGACCGGCATAAACACATTTCACCAGTAGCGTATCAGGGAATTTTTCTCAGAAATAAAATGTAAATTTTGATACATATTGGCGGCACTGTCTATTTTACAACAAAATTAAGCTATGTATAGACTTGAATACAATCGGGACAACATTGTCGGCCGACTGTCTCTTGTTCAAAAAATTTTTCAGCAACAAAGTTGGCCAACATTTGCAGATACAAGTGATTCGCGTCCAAACTAGTTTTAAAGCTCTTACAAACCTACCGATGTTTTCCATATTAAATGGAAAACAGGCGTCTTGCCGATTCCTTGGATGAAAACGCCCACGGATGTTGCCATGGCGTTTGCAACAAGACGGCCGATCGATGTGCAACATTCAAGATACAGTCGACCAACAAATGTTTTCGCCGATTGTATCCAAGTCTATACGTGGCTTTATATTAGAATATTTTAAAGACATTGATAAGTTCACACACTGAATTTCGATATTTTCTAATATGCCAATTAAAAGTAATTTAATAAAAACTGCCAGTTTAATGAATCCACCAGTAATGAATAATTAATAATGAATAACTAATAGGCGACTGTAACAGTCACGAAACCATAAGGCCTATTTACTTGTTGTGGGTATCGGATTGAGCGTGTTTCGTAACTGTAACCTTTACGATTTTCGGCGCAATGTTTAAAAATTGCATGTAAAACATTTGCCCAGTCCGACACCCGGAACTTTTGACATTAACAGGCTGGGTTAAACCGCCACTTCCATATATGGCCATATACCGGGTGTTGCTCTGTCGAGCGGGACATAGGGAATCCCATGTAAATTTTGAAGTGGTCCAATATTGGCTCCCCTATTTATTTTAGAAAAAATATTATTAGGATTTTTTAAAGAGCACGAAAAGTTGTACCCAGTATACAATTTTCAGTTCTTTTCAGTCCGCCAGCTAAGAGATAAATGCTAAAATAAGTTACGAATCCCTTATCTTCTTACCCGCCTTGTATTATTAGAAGTTTATAATAAAATATTAGAAAAATTATTTAACCTCTTACTCTTAAGTTGTCAGATCAATGTCACATCATTTTTAAATAATGAACTACTTAAATCAAGAAAAAATCACTATTATAAAATGGTTTTTCCAGGGAAATAGTTATCGAAGATTAGCGGACATGTTTGCAGCCTATTTTCCCAATAGGCCAATGCCAAATAAATCGACAATAGAACGGACGATAAAAATTTGAAACTACAGGCACAGTAAACAATAATTGCAAATGTGAAGAAAATCGACGTAATCTTTCGCCAAACGATTTTTTTCTATGGGGACATTTAAAAACTAAGCTACCAATAACAAATATCATTTTTAGTCCAGCTAAGGAATGCTATTTCCGCTGAAAGTGCCAGAATATCGATGTACCAACTAGCCAACGTAAGAAATGAGTTTTATAATCGTTTGGGTTATTGTCTGGCAGTTAATGGAGGAATATTTAAGCATTTAATTAAATTCTGATATTTTCGTCATAAATTGATTTCTAAATGTAGAAAAATTTGTTTTATTGTCTTGTGTAACTGTGTGCATGTGTTGGAATTAGCTGTAAACTAAAATGAAATGCGAGGATTCTTTTTAAAATTCCCGTATAAAATTGTTCAGTTTTGGCAATGACATTATAAATTAATGATCTAAATTGTCACTGATAAATCGATATGGTGTTTTTATTATTGATTTCTAGAGTACAGGGTGCATAATGAGATACTACGTTGCAGAAGTATTAAGCAGTTTACTCTTTACTGGTTGGTTGAAAAATGCCTAAATTTTCATTTTGGGTGGAACTTACTGTGCCCTTCAATAAATCCTAATAGCATTTTTTTCTAAAATAATTAGGGAGCCAATATTTGACTACTTCCAAATTTACATGGGATTCCCTATGTCTCGCTCGACGGAGCAACACCCGGTATGGTATGAATATTTGTGCTACACTTGTCAAAAAAAAAACCCCTAATAGGTTTTAAAAAGTCTTTTTATCATGAAGTTAAGCCAGGTACTGAAATTAATGAAACAACAAAGTTTCCTGGCGGAAAAGATTTTTTTGTAAAACAGTACAATGACTGTTGACACCGAAAGTTATAAATGAATATTTTGATTTTCAATTTATTTAAAATATGTGCGCCTCTGCTACCCACATTTACCTCTGCTCTCCTCATCACAACTACTGAGTTATTTTTAAAAATAATTAGTTTCGGAAGCTCAGTCAGCAAGCTGATGCCGGTGATGCGGCTCTCGAGGAAAGACTACTTTGCTTTAAACTATTTTTGGTTCGTAATATTAACGGCAGACAAACTTCAAGACAAATTATGATCAAACTAAACGTTGCCTTTGCAATTAAAAGGGACCATTAACATTTTCTCTTTTGAATTTGGCCAGGCTAATTGAAATTGCGTGCGTTTGTGGGGTTGCATAAATATAGAGTGGTCTTTAATATGGCTGTTAAAATGTCTAAGTAACAAAGTTACATTTACACATTCTTTGCATATTTAACTTAATTTTTTTTTCTTTGAATAGAATCAAGAATGCTCAGGGTTGTTGGGGACGACATGCCCCAGATATGAGAACAATATTCCAAGGGAGGTCGGATTTGGGACACATATAAAGTGTATAAATTAGAAGCGGAAAAATACTTTTTGGCTCGAAAGAGAAATCCAAGCTTTTTGAAGCTGCAGTGGCTATAGATACAATGTGTTTATGCCAGTTAAGGTTACTTTCAAATGTGACGCCCACGAGATTAAAGGTGTCTTTGCTCTGCAAAATTTGGCCGCTCATAAGTAGAGGATGAGTATTTGATGACTCTTATCGCGACAAGGAACATGACTGTGTTTTGGATGCATTAAAGCGGACGAGATTTTTGGCGCCCCAATCCAATAATAAATTAAGATCCTGCGAAAGAGATCTGCATCGCTCTGCGTTTATTTTCCAAGTCAGGTTTAGTAATGGGTTTAGGAACCTGAAAACTGGAGTGAAGGGTACTATCGTCGGCGAAACTATGAATGGAATTAGTTGTGGACGAGAGAAGGTCGTTGATGTGAAGAAGAAACAATGTTGGTGCCAGAACTGAGCCCTGAGGGACTCCAGCATTTACTTGGTGAAAGCTTGAAGAATGGCCGTCCACAATAACTAATATACGTCCATCAGATAGATAACTAGAGAGCCAAGTACAGAGTTTAGTTGAAAGGCCATACGAGGGAAGTTTATTAAGAAGTGCGGCATGCCAGACCTGGTCAAAAGCTTTGGATATATCAAGAGCAACGATCTGGGACTCACCTAGAAACTCAAGAGACTTATTCCAACAGTGTGATACGAAGGAAAGAAGATCTGCTGTAGATCTTTTGTGGCTAAATCCATACTGCCTGTCGTGCAAAATTTTGTGTTTTTCTAAGTACTTAAGAATTTGTGAATTAATTAATTCTTCCATTACTTTACAAAGAATTGAGAGAATTGAAATTGGTCTATAGTTAGATGGAAGAGATTTAGATCCTTTCTTGAGAATAGGTTGAACACGTGCAGCTTTCCAGATCTCCGGAAAGATACCTATGTCGTAAGAAATTCGAAAGAGCCGAGTTAAGATTGGTGCAAGTTCTGGAGCACATTTGTTTTTTTATTTTTTTTTTTTGATAAAATTTATTTTTTAAATTGATTAAAGTTGGGCTTAAACTTTGATACTGTTGATGTTTGTTCTGGTTAGTATTATATGTTTGGTGACAGCCAAGAATCTAATGTGCAGGCAATTGCAATTGCAAAAGGTGCGCATAAAGACTTGCTAATAAAAGCACGTGAAAGGAAAAAAATTAAATGTCCGATAAATAGTAACTTCGGGATATCACTAATTTTAGCTTTTTGTATCTTTGAACAATTCACGAAAGCTGAAAGCCTAATTTTTTTAACGCACTATGGGTGTCTTCGGGGAAGAAAGAGGGATTAGTATTAAAAAAGAGTTTCGGACTTCCATTCCATTATTTCATTTATTCATTCAATTTTTTGGGCAATACTATCTCTGTACGTTTTCAAGTGTAAACTAAAAACAAAACAGTTTTCACTTGAACATGGATAGAAATAGTTCTGCCCGAAACGTTGTGTGAATAAATAAAATAAGGACAATGAAACTCCGAAACTCTTCTTCTTTAATTCTAATAATAATGCATTGTTTACCACGTTACATATATTAGACATACGTAAGTTTGCCGTTTGACGTTTTTGGTTAGAAGATAAAATAACAACTTTCCATTTGTCAATTTATATTTTCTGTTTACCGTTTCCATTTGCCATATCAGGAACCGAACCGTTAAACGGCGATAGGTGACTGAAACGACAATCTATAAATTTCGCTTAATATATATTTCCGATAGCCTATTAATTAAAGTTTTTAAATTTTATAAATAATATCAAAAAATATATTTACCATAATTGTTTTTTACCCTTATTTTCTTTTATTAATGACCAAACAGAAACAACATATTTATTTAAAAATACTTATTACATAGATAATACCAACAATTTGTAATACAAAATAGCATTTTCCACCGGAATTAGTTAGACCTCGCAAAACAGGTGGCGTTTTTACGAATACAATTTCTTCTAAATCCCTGGGAATAAAAACGCAACTTGAATAATTTTCTGGATCAAGGCGGTAATAAAACAGCTGCAACACTTACGTAATTAATCATAAAATAAACTCCAGCATTTAGGGGGAAGTGAGGCAAACTATAGAAAGTACTAAAAAATTGTACTAAATACAGATACATACACATCTTCAACAAAGCGCCGCCGTTTTTTTTTTTTTGATAGATAGATAGATAGGTAGATAGATAGATAGAATATATTACCTTAAAATGCACAATAGGTACAAAGGAGTCGTCAATATAAATAAATATAAATATAAATACTATTAAAAATATATAGACATACACAAATACACATAGACACATAAATATATAAAATGTAATTGTAAAAACACACAAAAAAAAAAGAATACAAATGAACAGAAACCTTGGCTATAAATAATTATTATAAATAAAGTTAAAATTTTGTATAAATATATACATATAAAAGAATATTAAAATTGTCAAATCAAAACGCAAGCAAAGTAACAAAGTCTAATGTCGCATATACTCTGCAACTGAGTAAAATGCCTTGTCAATAAGAAATTGCCTAACGGCATTCTTAAATTTACCACCTTGCATATTTCTAAAATCTCTTGAAAGCTTGTTGTAGAGAGTAAGACAACCGTAAAAAGGAGAGTTTTCGAAAAAGGAGGTCCTGTGTAAAGGAACATCTATAATAGTCCTGTTTCTAGTGCTGTAATGATTTAACTCTCCGAGTCTCCTAAATAGTCCCATATTAGAATTTACATAAGTCACGCACTTAAAAATAAACACACATGGCAAAGTGTGGATTCTTTTCTGGATAAATAAAGATTTGCAGCTGTCACGCGGTTTAAGATTAAAAATTAACCTCAGTAGTTTTTTTGCGCCACAAAGACTCTCTCAGATGCATTACTACCTCCCCAGGACACAATATTATTTGAAAGATAGCTGTAAGCCAGTGAATAGTACACAGAGAGCAATCCCGATTCGTCCAGTGTATTTTTAAGTTAAGGATTGCATAAAACGCCGAATTTAATTTTGAGCAGACATAATCAACGTGATTTTTAAAAGACATTGTGAAGTCAAAAATGGTTCCTAAAAATTTTGTTGTTTCAGAAAATTTAATATTATTATTTATTTCAAAATTTGATGGTAACGGTTTTTTAATAAAGAAGTTCATGTATACAGTTTTGTTAGTGTTAATTATAAGATGGTTATTTATCCGCGGCCACCACCACTGTCGTGTCATCAGCATACATGGTAACACTTCCTGTACTAATATTGTGTGGTAAATCATTGACATAGAGTAAGAACAGTAATGGTCCTAGGACAGATCCCTGCGGAACTCCCATACACACAGGCCTTGATTCCGACGTAGCACGGCCATATTTTACGACCATTTTACGCCCAGACAGACAATCCACTCAGATAGCTTACCATAGGTCAGGAACAACCTGTATACTTTCTGTAACTGACCGTATATCATATAAGCCTATTTACAACACAAATGGGTTTGTTTACAATTATTAATAAACTGGACTAGATAAATTAAAAGAAATTAGGGTTAAATTAAGATTTGAATGCTACAAGAACAGTGCCAAATTTGAATCTGAAATAGTGAAACTTCCCATTTCGTTCGTTCTTTTCTCCCTAGAGTTTCTAGACTGTGGAACCTACTGCCAGCAGAGATCTTTCCTTTTCCCCCAAATCTTCAAGTTTTTAAGTCCCGTGTTAACAAACTTCCTCTTACCCTGCTTAAGACACTCACGGTACGTTAGTATTTAGGCTCTCAGCCTTCGTGGATTATCCAAAGGTTAAAAAAAGTAATTTATGTAAAAGTGCATAAAGTGATACTTTTTTTACGAATGAAAAGTTTGACAGCACGAGCCGTTAGGCGAGTGCGGCAATCCCATGAGTGCAAAAAGACACTTTCTGCATGGGTTACGTACTATATTTTTTCCACGACCGTATAAAAATTTACCAAAATACCATTTTATACATGCTTTATTTATCTTAACTTATTAATTTTAATTTTTGCAGCATAGCCATTATATTGCAACAAAAAGTCATAGCCTTCTTATTATTTAAGAGACAATTATCCTCTTCATAGCTATGAATTTCTTATTTAAATTTAGAAAATTGTATATACTTACTTTTTGTAGAAAAAATACTAAAACAGTATAAATTCTTTTTCAATTTCTTAGTTATCCAAATTCATTATTACTATTAATTTTTAATAATTTCTATCAAATTTATTTGCAAACTGTCAAATTTTAAAACTAGTGACACACACAGAAATAATGACGAAATCAAAGATAACTTGACCGCTGGTTCAGTTGATATCGCGTTTACTTTTACATTGCCTAAATTGATATTTAAGTTTAAGTAGTAGGCATTGTAACAAAACACGAATTCAGAGTGTAAAAAATGTTTTTTATAAAAAAGTTCTCATAAACATATGTTCGGACTTTTTTTTATCTTTGGACAAACAGGTAAGAGGGAGTTTGTTGACTCGGGACTTAAATACTTGAAGATTTGGGGGAAGGAAAGACCTCCGCGGGCAGCAGGTTCCACAACCTAGAAGCTCTAGGGATAAAAGAACGAACATAGTGGGAAGTTCGGGGCCTGTCCAGTTGGACCGTATAGGGATGCATACGCGCGGAACCACGAGTTTCTCTGTTGGGAACCGTAAGTGGAGGACTTGCCTTATTTCTGAGTTACGGGTCGTTAAAGTTTTTTAAAAAGTTGGTATATTTTAAATATTTAAGGAATCCTTTACCCGATTTACAAAAATTTGGTACAGTAATTTAATGTAATATGACGCTTGAAAAGATCTGCCTTGATAAGGATTATTGGGTCCAGTGGCGTCTCAGCCAATATTATTTAAAAATAGGTACGCCACTGACTTTTTATAAAGTTTTTATATTTTTTAGGATTAGGCAATTAAAAATCCAACTTTTTAGTATTCTGTAATTTCTTTGTATCTAGAAGTTATAAACCATAGTTGTTTCAACAAGAAAAAATGTGTTGCTTTGATTGAAAATGTCAGTAAATATAATTGATTAATAGATGTTTTTTAAATAAAAAAATGAACAAAATGGAATATGCTAACAATACATTTAAAAAATTATTTAATAACAACTCTTTTCTAATTAAAAATTTTGCTCAAGAAAGTTCTACCTACCTAGATTTCTAAACCAAATGAAAAAACATTATTAAGTTTAAAAGTACAATTCACTTTTAAAAGTCGTGACGTAAGCACCACCACAGTAATTAAGTCAATAAAAAAACTGGTACCTGATTTGTTTTTCATGGCCTACTGCAAAATTTGGGATATGCTTGTAAAAAGTAAATTAATTTTTTGACAAAATGTTTCTTTAAAAATAACAAAATTGATGAATATTTTAAAAACAATATTATTTGGAAAAATCTGCCACTGCATTCTACGAAAAAAAAATATAAAAGAATCATTGTTTTTACCTTTTTGGTACGTTTTCAGCTAACTGAGACTGGGGGTACCTAAAAATGCAAAATTTTCAAAATCGTCCTATAGCTCAAAAACTATGATGGCTTTGTTTATGGCATCTTTTGTTTCACAAGAAAAGTAGCTAAGGTTCACAAAACCGCAAGGCTCTGTCTATATTCATAAATAGACAGAGCCTTGCGGTTTTCATAGATACCACGCAGTGGCAACCAAAATGAAACAACCTAAACACTACCTACGGCGAGTTAAGAAATATACATATATTTTTAAGTTAAACGTGTAAATGTACTAAACAGTAAGAATACTATGCATTTAGTACAAATGAAGTATACGGTTGATAGCCCTTGTGGTAAATTTATCGTATAAATTACGTACACCTTAACTGCCGTTGATGCTCCGAGACATCGATAAGTACGGCGTAAACTGGGCGATTTGAGCGCTCCATTAAACACAACCGTAAAAACTTTACTAGGGCCAGTTTAGTTTATACCTACACATTAGTAAACTTACACAAAGTTTACACCTTTTTGTATTAAATTTACGTAAAAACTTTTAAAAACTACCCTACAACTTCAATATATTTTTTTATTTAAACCTTTTAGAAAAAAATTGGCGGTTTTATTAATACAAAAAGTAAAAATAACCTAAAAACTTGCAAATTCGCTTATTAAAACTTAAAAATATACGGGGTATCTAAAACTGTGTGGGCAATCTCTCGGATTCATAAAAATAATGTTTCAAGTTCTTATTTTTTTTTCCAAAGACCCTTTTACAAAGATATGTATCCTTAAAGGACGCCGCTAAAAATTGATTTTTATATTACTTGGTATGATGAAATAATTTTTTAATATGATAAATACAAGTTAGGACTCTAAAATGATATCCTTGTAAAATATTTGCCTTCATTAGTTTGCCATTTTTTCCTATATAGTGTGTCCAAGATAAGGATCCTAAGCATGGCAGTCTCAGTACCTATTGGAGATACAGCTTAGGTTAAATTAGGAAAAAGTTGTGCTTTTTAAAGCTTATTTACATACCGTTTAGAAACTTGAAAAATTTTCATGGCCTGGTAAGATATTTGGCAAAAACGAAAATTTGACTACTAGCTGCTACAACATGATGGTATTTTTAGATTTTATACCCGACGTTTCGTTTTCAAGAAATCATCATCAACTTTATTTTTTTATATGGCTCGAAAAAAAATTGCTGATCCCATTTTTTATTACAAATTCAATAATCACAGTATCACATGTCATATTTTAATTTTTAGTTAAATGAAAAATTTCATTTTTTTATTTTTTAAAGTTATTTTTAAGTAGGCCTTGCAAACAAATGCTTGAAAGTTAATACCTGTTACAGTATCTGTAACATAATTTAATATCATTATAAAATAGTATTTGTCGTTATTACCCTGTTTGTCGAGTTGTTGTTTTTAGAGCAATTGTTCTTATTGTTACTGTTGTCCCTATTATTGTTTATTGGTGAATAGCTAATATCTTATTGTATTATTACGGTCGAATATAGCCATGAAGATAAGTTTGGCATGCTAACATGCTACATTTTGTGCTGCAAAAATAAATGAAGATTTCATTTCTGTAGTTAATGAATTATGGTAAATACATGGACATGGTATTTTGGTTCCTAAAATTCCACACCACATATTAAACCCAAAATGTTCTTGATGTTTTGATATTTTCTTAACACGCGGATTTTGTTAAGCCTAGTAATGCGTATTGCGTATAAAGACAACAGTAACAATAAGAACAATTGCTCTAAAAACAACAACTCCAAATTAAACAACATATTTTTTTATGTGCAAATTTTAAAACTTAAAAGAGAAACTAATTTTAAAATTCATAATAAATATGTGTTAAAACTTCAACTCTGCGTCAAAATGTAATAAACATATTTTTTTACCATTACAGCTCCTAACAAAAAGCTCCATTTTAACTGTTAATTCCGTGATTATATTTTCATCGAGATTATCATGCGCGATGCCATAAAGACCTTTTATTGTATGAGTGAATAATAGGCTATAATCCGTTAGTATACGTGTATTTTTTGATTGCCGAATCAGACTCGCTTTTATAGGGTGTTTTATTGCCATTTCCTTTATGTTGTATATTTCTTTACAATGAAAACATGTTTTATGGTGACATAAGATTTAATTCTACAAATCACGGATTTATTTGATATTTTAAGTGGTAATAATTGAAATGTAGCAATGATGCATGTTTGTAGGTATATATCTTTTTAAACAAAAACTAGTTTTTTTATCTTTGGACAATCCACGAAGGCTGAAAGCCTAAATACTAACGTACCGTGGGTGTCTTACCTTCTTACCTCTTAGATATAATAAGAAATGGATATTTTTTGTTATTTTAAGGAATTAGCTGGTATATTATTGCACGTTTTGTGAAAAGACGAATTATTAGAAGATACATTGTTTCTTCTTCATATCAACGACCTTCTCTCGTCCACAACTAATTCCATTCATAGTTTCGCCGACGATAGTACCCTTCACTCCAGTTTTCAGGTTCCTAAACCCATTACTAAACCTGACTTGGAAAACAAACGCAGAGCGATGCAGATATCTCTTTCCCAGGATCTTAATTTAATATTGGATTGGGGCGCTAAAAATCTCGTCCATTTTAATGCATCCAAAACACAATCATGTTCCTTGTCGCGAAAAGAGTCATCAAATACTCATCCTCTACTTATGAGCGGCCAAGTTTTACAGAGCAAAGACACCTTCAATCTTGTGGGCGTCACATTTGAAAGTAACCTTAACTGGCATAAACACATTGTATCTATAGCCACGGCAGCTTCAAAAAGCTTGGATTTCTCTTTCGAGCCAAAAAGTATTTTTCCCCTTCTAATTTATACACTTTATATGTGTCCCAAATCCGACCTCCCTTGGAATATTGTTCTCATGTCTGGGGCATGGCGTCCCCCACAACCCTAAGCATTCTTGATTCTATTCAAATAAGAGCTATTCGTCTCATTAATGATCCTTCACTTACAGAAAGGCTTCCCTCTCTTGCCCATCGTCGGGCTGTGGGGGATTTATCGCTTTTTATAGGTACTTCCATGGCTTCTGCTCTGAAGAATTGTCCAGTATAGTTCCTTCACTTACGGTTCCCAACAGAGAAACTCGTGGTTCCGCGCGTATGCATCCCTATACGATCCAACTGGACAGGCCCCGAACTTCCCACTTTGTTCGTTCTTTTATCCCCAGAGTTTCTAGATTGTGGAACCTGCTGCCTGCGGAGGTCTTTCCTTCCCCCAAATCTTCAAGTATTTAAGTCCCGTGTCAACAAACTCCCTCTTACCTCGCTTAAGACACCCACGGTACGTTAGTATTTAGGCTTTTAGCCTTCGTGGTTTGTCCAAAGATAAAAAAATACAGACAAGTTCTTGTATTTTGGCCTTTACAAAATGCGTTTTGAAAGCTTTAATGGTTTTTCGGGACACGGGCACTGAAGGGGCCAAAAACCAACTTTTTAATACATTTATTTATTCACTTTTAAACTTTATATCTTTAAGAGGTGTTTATTTAAAATAGGGCGTGTCCAGTGACAAAATATTTTATAAAAAACGCCAATAACTTTTGACATTGAAATTCTTAAAACTAAAATTATAAACGCGTTAATTCGTAGTGGAAAATTAATCTTTGTGGACCTACTATTTTTTATTTTTTATAAGAAAAATTAAAAATCATTTCTAAGGTGTCTACTTTTTTAAACTTTGTTTTATTATGTTTTTTACCCTTTGATAATAACGGTACTAGTACCTGGGCCAGCAACAAACGATAATGCTCCTTTAGGGTTACTGATCACCCTGTATGTATGTAGGTAATTTGATTGAAATTGGTTACAACTTTGATGTCCATTGATGCCTAAACGGTGAGGTTTATCGACTTTAATAAAGAGTACCTTATTTTTTAAGTTTTTGATTGTCTATAAAATGGCGCCTAGCTTTGCGATATCTGTCAAAATAAAAAGTTATGATGTTAATAAATTTTAAGTTTTAGGTAAAGTGCCCTCTGGCGGTATTTAAAAAAGTAATTTTGCCTTAAAATTTTTGAATCTGCAAAGCTCGATTTGTGTGCCAAATATTAACTGGATTAGTTAAAAAATAAATGCAATATGGCGAAAAAAACACAATGAAAATTGAACTTTGACGGCTTGTAACTCAAAAACGAATGACATTTTGAAAAAAATATATATGAAGCTCTACCCTTATTTTGTCAAGTAGAATCACCCCCTTAAGTTTCTTGATTGATTTTTGAATCACCCTGTATATGGCGGTATGAATACTCCTGGTACACTCGTCAAAAGGAATTCCCTAAAAGGTTTTAACAGAGTAAATATTATGAAGTTTATTTAAGACTCTTTGTTTGACCTCCGGACAGTGTGGACGTGCGTAGAGGACTACAAAGTTCTTCCCGGAGTGGCGGCTAGAGGTGTCGTACGAACGTTTTTTACCTTCGGGGATCAAGGAAAGATTCACGCTAAATTGACGGCATCTTTCTTCTGGATCTAAGCGCTGTGAGCGAAGATTCCTATAAGCTGATGGTATCTTGTTTGGTGGTGAACACGAGGTATTTCTCAAATGGCTGGAAATAGATGGGCGTGCCATGGGAACTGTCAGTAGTGAAAGTGAAGGTTATACGTAAACCAGTAGCAGATCTTGGTTTGACAGCCGACAATTTATGCATTGCATCGATTGTGGAATTATTTGTTTTCTTTTTGGAATTTCTGGGAGCTACGAGCTCGATTATCCAGACTTTCTGCCGACGAAGCCTTGGAAAGCATATTCCCGAAGGGGAGAGTGGTGGATTGGACCTGAAAGGATCAAAACCAAGAAAAAATAGAAATAGAAATATAAATAAAGTTTATTTTATTGCTGACCCAGTAAAATTAAAACTGTCGATTAGGTAAACCTCCCTGTCTCAAGAATCCAGTGTAATTCTTATGGTAGGTTTACATCTGACATTTATTGCATGATAATTTATGTCAGACAGAAATTCTGGCTAATGTAAACGGTCGAAAATGTATTCTATTCTGTTTTATTTTCGGTTTTTGTCTTTTACACGTAATGTATTCAGCCATCGTCAAATGGTTGTGGTCAAAAATTTATGTCTGATAGAAAATTTTTATTGTTTACATTAGCCAGAATTTCTGTTTGACATAAATATCATGCAATAAATGTCAGATGTAAACTTATTCTTAGATCAGATTATGTGGAATCGATTTTCATACTTTCATATTGATTTTTTTACGGAGTCATGTATTATCATTTCATCAAAGATATAAATTAATTGAAATAATTTTAAAAATTTCAAAATTAAAATCAAGCGATTTTTGTATAAAAATTGGACATATTCCTTTTGACTGAAGACTTGAACTTATTTTTACATAAATATTGTGAACACCTAGTATAAAAAAGTATACATTTTGGGAATTTTAAAAATATACATTTTTGGGAATTTTAAAATAAGTATAATTAGGTTATTTAACAGTGGGAATTTTGCTAAATAAAGATATACGTAAGGTGTCAAGGTTTTTAAAGTATAAATTAAACAATTTTCTAGGTTACTCTTATAATAATAAAATAAAAACATTAAACAAACTGGGTCGCGTAGAAATGCAAAACAAACACTGGAAAATTTAATATTTAAAGAGGGAGAGAAAGAAATTAGGGAGACATTAGAGGAGATAAGAAGTAGTAACAGTGAAGTTCAGAAAAAGTTTAAGTTTAGTTAAGCCCCGTACGGGCTACCCCTAGTGGGGGTATGTCCGTACCAAATTAAGATAGTCAAATAAGTTAAATTAGTTTTTAAAAAGGCAAAGTTAGTTTTGATGGTCCACCGGTCCACCGGTCCACATATGGTACATATGTCCCAGTGACGTAAGGTGGTCCCTATATATTTCAAAAGTATACGTTACAATATGGTAAAAGTAAAAATAACTTGGCTGGATACCTGGATTAATCCAAACCACTTAAATTATTAATGTCTTTATTACGAATAAAATTCCAATTTCATCGAATATTCTTGGTATCGAGTCACGCCATCAAAAGCAGCACGTTCGGTAATTAGGTATAATTTTGGAAATGTCATTATACCCGTATATTAATAATTTCAAATATGTCATGGGGAAACTTGGCTTTTTAATAATTAATAACAGGTAAAAGATATTTTTATTAAGACATAAAATTACCGAGTTATAAAATTCAAACAATAAGACACATTATAAATGGTTAAAATAAAAATTACAGTTTTTTTTAAAGAAATAATTACAAGAAATAGTCAAAATATAAAGTGTTGGATGCCTCTTAGTAACATGATTGGTAATTTTAACAAAAAAATGTTAATTATATGAACAAATTTTATTGCAAAATAATTATTTTATAATTTTATTATTAAATATATCAGTCTACCGAAAAAAACTTGTGCGTTATTTACATGCAATATTTGGTTTCCGTTCTATTTTTGCTACCTGGGCACAATTACTTAAATTCAACGAATAGAACATAAATTTAATATTCGCACAATCTTTAAAACACAAAACACAATCAGATCTCAATTAACAAAAACAAAACCATATAACTTAAATGAAAATACAAAAAATGTCATTTATAACATACCTTGCGAATGCAATAAGTTTTATATAGGAGAAACTTGTAGACCATTAGCCAAACGCATAAAAGAACACAGATCATACATTAAAAACACATAATTTCATAAATCAAAAATCAGCCAACACGCATTTGATAACAATCATAGAATAAACTGGGATGCTTCGAGTATTTTAGCAAAGGAAACTTGTTCTAAAAAACGCAAAATCAAAGAAAGTGCGTACATATTATTAAATAAAGATAATTGTGTAGCATCAATTTCAGTTAATTTAAATAACACTTGGTTGCCTTTGCTTGATACTGAAATATCTTCAGGAAGACTAAAAATTAACTAACTATTCACCTTTTTGTAAAATAAACAATCAATACACCAGCAACCAGTTATCTATGTCACTATGACACTATAACCAAACAAACATATTTTGACATTTAATGTCAAAGATTTCAGAATATCCTAAAAAAGATACAAATTTTAAATATTAAAACCTTAATAAGAGTAAATTTTTATTTATATTCCATTTATCTTGACAACGGTGGCACATTTGCCACCAAAACGTCGATTTTTAATTATCTTTTTACTTGTTTAAATTTTTTTGGTTTTTTAGTACTTTTAATTTTATTTTGGCGTGTACCCAAATAAATACCATCCACAATTACTTAGTCGGTTTTGCTTTATCAACCTTCAGACTTGAAAAAATTGCTGAATGAAACAATAAAAATTACTTATTAAATTCGTTTAAAAAAATTGTTACCTGATGGCCAAATTTGGAACAGTGCAGTGGTAAGGAGGCAAAAATACCCATATTATACAATGTAAAGTAGTGATATTTATTGAGTGATATTAATTATTTTAACCATATTTTATCTACACAATTTTGGTAAAACTATTTTCTAGCCAACAAAGCTTTTTTTTCTAATTTTTACATTTATATTTTACAATAAAGACAACAAAACAAATCACGAATTATGTTTATTTAGTCTAAAATTAAAACATAGTATCCCAAGCCTCAATCGATTTCCTCCTCCTCGTTGTACCTCTCCAACATCATCCACTAAATAAAAGAAAAAAATTATTAATAATACAAACAAGTTTCTGGTATTTTTCTTGTACTTAGCACATTGTATATACTTTGTCTTTCTTTTTCGGAGGAACCAAGTGATCCGGTAGTTGAACTGGTATATCACTTCCGTTTAATTTGACATTGATCAAGTGCATTCCTAATGCGAATTCGTCCTTATCGAGGAATCCATCCCTGTCTACGTCAGCAAGTTTCCATATTTTTGCCAAGACTGTGTTTGGTAATTTTGATTTCATAAATTCAGCCTATAACAACATAAATAAAAAAACTAAAAAAATTAAACCGACTTCAAGGAAATAAATAAAACTTCCTTAAAAGTTAAAATTAATAAATTTAAAAAATATAAAATGAACTCGGGTCTCTCGTTCGGTGAAAAGGGTAACAGTTTTGCCACACGAATAACGTATGGCAGAGAGAAAACAATAGGTCTAGTACCTTTCTCTCTTGCAAATCTGACTTAGTATTTTATGGGACCACCGCGGAAATGCCAGTCTTTCAAATAAAAAATCTGTCCACAATTGACGGAGCGACGCCTTCTTTTTAAAGTTGGTTAATAATGGTAACATAGCCTCAGATAGAGAATATAGTATTTATTGTTCTTCCTGGTAGCCCAGTGAACAGAGTGTTTGATCTTAAATTGCCTTAGGAAAGCCCAGGTTTGATCCCCCGTCGATGAGACATTTTAAGGTAGTAGTTATTTAAAAATATCGTCCGTAGTGGCACTACCGCATTGTCCATAAGGTGCTGTGAAATGCAAAGCATGTATGTTTCAGTGTTTGGACAACGTTGAAGAAACAAGGAAAAGATGGACTACATCTAATAACCGGACACCCCAGATCAAACAAATAATAACGTATGTCCTAAAAGTTTTGGCACAAAACTCATTGTCTTTAATTTTAACAAAAACAAAATAATATCAAGTTGCCTTTGAAAACAAAAGTTTATTTACTTTATTTACTGTCAGTTGAGATTTATTTATTTTGAAGTTTTCGCTTTAAGATGTCGTATAAATTAGAAATAAGAAAAAAGTATCTACAAGTTAGTTGGGCGGATACCCAAAGCTGAAATCTGTCGAATATTCCAGAATGAAAACATTTCACGCAGAACCATTTATAGAATAATAGCGGAGTGCGAGTAGGGAATACCATGTCTGAATCTCCCAAAAGTGGAAGACCACGTGCATTTACCGCACAGAGGTCAGAAAGATTGGTGAGAAGAGCAGAAAACCAGATTGGAATGTCAACGAGGAGACTGGCTAGGCAATACAGATCTTCTCTAAGAGTACGATATCGTTGGAATTGAGGAGCAATGGTCTTAAATATCGAAAGAGACGTAAGTGCCCCTAATACTCTCAAGCGCAGCATTAAAAAAAAACCGATAAATCTTGTGTGCCAAAACTTTTAGGACATATGTTAATAAAAAATAATAAAACAGCAATATTGGCTAAAGATTGTCAGTAATTTTGATCAACTTTCTAGCTTGGTAATCCTTACCTTAACGGTAGCTCCAGAAACCTTTCCATTAACAGGATTTAAATTTTCGAATAGGGCGTCATACGATGCTCTCTCCTTGTTTCACGATCCACTCTGGCTCCCCATAACCAGCATTGCAACCTTCCCCACTTTTGTAGCCAAAGGGGTAAGTTTGTCCTCCACGTTTTCGAACGCGCCGCCACGTACCTGTAAACAGTGACGTAGATTAAAAAAGTAATAATTTTTGCAATTATTTAAATTTTAAATTTCAATGTTATAATAATACAGTAATCAATTTTGAAAAAAAATGCCCAGTTTTAATAAGCATGGTATTATATACCGGGTGTTGCTTCGTCGAGCGGGACATAGGGAATCCCATGTAAATTTTGAAGTAATCAAATATTGGCTCCCCTAATTATTTTAGAAAAAAATGCTACTGAGGACTTATTGAAGAGCACAGTAAGTTCCACCCAAAATGAAAATTTGAGCATTTTTCAACCAACCAGTAAAGAGTAAACTGCTTAATAGATCTGCAACGTAGTATCTCATTATGCACCCTGTACTCTAGAAATCAACAATAAAAACACCATATCGATTTATTAGTGACAATTTAGTTCATTAATTTATAATGTCATTGCCAAAACTGAACAATTTTATACGTGAATTTCAAAAGAATCCTCGCATTTCATTTTAGTTTACAGCTAATTCCAACACATGCACTTACAGTTACGCAAGACAATAAAACAAATTTTTCTACATTTAGAAGTCAATTTATGACAAAAATATCAGGATTTAATCAAATGCTCAAATATTCCTCCATTAACTGCCAGACAATAACCCAAACGATTATAAAACTCATTTCTTACGTTGGCTAGTTGGTACATCGATATTCTGGCACATTCAGCGGAAATAGCATTCCTTAGCTGAACTAAATTTTCATATTTTTTATTGGTAGCTTAGTTTTAAATGTCCCCATAGAAAAAATCGTTTGGCGAAAGATCACGTCGATTTTCTTCACATTTGCAATTATTGATTACTGTGCCTGTAGTTTCAAATTTTTTATCGTCCGTTCTATTGTCGATTTACTTGGTATTGGTCTATTGGGAAAATAGGCTGCAAACATGTCCGCTACTCTTCGATAACTATTTCCCTGGTAAAACCATTTTAAATAGTGATTTTTTCTTTATTTAAGTAGTTCATTATTTAAGAATGATGTGACATTGATCTGACAACTTGAGAGTAAGAGGTTAAATAATTTTTCTAGTATTTTATTATAAACTTCTAATAATACAAGGCAGTTAATAAGATAGGAGATTCGTAACTTATTTTAGCATTTATCTCTTAGTTCGCGGACTGAGAAGAGCTGAAATTTGTACACTGGCTACAACTTTTCGTGCTCTCTAAAAATCCTAATTTAATTTTCTTCTAAAATAATTAGGGGAGCCAATATTGGACCACTTCAAAATTTATATGGGATTTCCTATGTCCCGCTCGACGGAGCAACACCCGGTATAGTTTGCTAAATTATTAGTACTCTGTAAAAATTCAACTGTTTATTTAGAAAAATTATACCTCGGAAAAGACGAAGAACGATTTTGCAAATAAAAAGAAATGGAAAAAGTTTAAGGATAATTGATTTTGGATGTATCGAAAGAAACAGTCCTGACCGGGTATTTTGAAAAGGGATGGTCGGTAACAAAAAAGGGATTGACACTGATGCATGGGATGTCTTCCACTAAGGTGATAACGATTTTCATTCTTTATAAAACTGTCATACGAGTTTTATTTACGCACCTTTTTTTGTGTATTTGTAAAACAGAAAGGTCATTTATTTAAAGTGCATTAAAAAGTGTTTAATGAAAAAAAACTTCCCAAAAATATCTTCCTAATATTATACAGGGTTCATATAAACATGGGTCCTCAAATTTTTCGTTTTTTTTCTTTAGATTAAAAAAACTTAATAGCAGAAAACGGGTTCTTATTTTAAAACATCAACAAAATAATCAAAAATATATTTTAAATAACAGGAAAAAATATGCCAATAAGAATTTAGGAAATCTTGTTTAATATCATTAAAATAGGTTGATTTTATTTTAAATTGATAATGTCATGTGTGTCTATTAAAAAAAGGTAATAGTTCGATATAGCGGTTTTCGCTATTATAAGAGATTTTTGAAAAATTTTTTTCAGGGCGTTTTTATAGGTCGATTATGACACAAATCTGTGTGCGCGTTTTCCCAAATCCATTTCTATAATTTATTATTAATAAAAACATATTTATGGGACGGTGGAGTAAACAGGGTGCTGGGTGGGGACGAAACAGTAGAAATCCTATATTAAACGCTCAAAAACAGTATTTTACAGTACACACCGCACTTTCTATTCACAAAAATGTCCAAAAATTGTTTAAAAAATTAAAAATAAATAATAGTACAACAATCCCGTCATGGCTGTCACTGCATAAAAAAGAAGAGTTTGCAATAAAACTGTAAATGTCTTGCGATGTTGCCAAATAAAGTGAGAAAGTGTGAATAGCTTAAAAAAAAGGAAGATACAGGACAAAATTCATACGAAAAATTAAGTTATTTCTTCTTCCTATTATAATTTGTAGAGAAAAAAGGAAAATACCTAAACATAAAGAAGAAGGCATTTCTACAAAAAATACCATTGTTTCTCATGGAAATGGTGGATAATCCCCGAAATAGGCTTGGTCTTAATTCTTCATAAGAAGTTTGGCAACGCTGCTTCTATCAAGACTGTCATTTTCATAATGACGAACTTCATGTTATCAGCTGACCAAAATGAATGCGCCTATTTTCCTTCTTTAATTAATGGCGGACGAGATATCTCATGTGTGGGATAGTTTTTCGAAAAATTTAATACTTTTCTAAATTAATTTACATTTTTCATGTGCCCCGAGTGCAGTGTATTAATGTTTTTTTTGTGTTTGACGTTGGATTTATATTGTTTTGTCCCCACCCAGCACCCCTGTTCACTCCACCGTCCCGTAAATATGTTTTTATTAATAATAAAATATAGAAATGGATTTTGAAAAACGCCCACACAGATTTGCGTCATAATCGACCTATAAAAACGCCCTAAAAAGAATTTTTCGAAATCTCTTATAATAGCGAAAACCGCTATATCGAACTATTACCTAAAAAATATGGATACTACCTCAGTGATGTATTCCTACAATAAGAATTGCACAATATTTTATTTTATGATACGCCAATGTCTATCATCGAGACCTACCGTTTTTAATTTCCGATTTTGCAAGAGACTTGAATGTTGTGATGATTGAACAGGAGATAAGTGGCCTCTTTAAGCGAAGCAGTGTGGAAATATTAACAAACACAATTAATGTTGTCTTGTCAAAATTGTACATTTAATCTGAAACCACTAATATATACAGGGTGTCCGGGAAAATGTAGGAAATCTCTCGCACACGTATGGAACAGATGAAAATAACACGACAAGTTCCTATAAAATTTTTCGTTTAAGCCCCCTGCAGAGATATGATCCCCTAAAGGGGGCAGCTAGAAATCGATTTTTCGTGAATAACTTTTAAAGCGCTCTGTATAATTTGATAATGTTTTAGTACGATGCATACTAGTAAAGACCTCTTAAAATAGTGCCCTTGAAACTTATGTCGCTTCTTTAGTTTGCCAGGGACGGACTAGTTTTCGCACATTATTGATAATATTTTTTACGCCCTGTATGGTGAAGACACAAAAATATGTTTTTGGGTAGTTTAAACCTTTGCTAAAAAAAAGGTACTTTTGTTTGACATCGATAAAATGAGCCGTTTTCGAGTAAAAAATTAAATTAAATTGCAACAAATTCCTGACCTGCTACGAGAGGACTTCAATACTGAATCAAAAATTACAAATTACATCGAAAATAAAATATTGTATTATTAAACAAAAATAAACTCTTATTGTTAAAATAATTTTTTACTCGAAAACGGCTCATTTTATCGATGTCAAACAAGAGTACCTTTTTTTAGCAAAAGGTTTAAACTACCCAAAAACATATATTTTGTGTCTTCACCATACAGGGCGTAAAAAATATTATCAATAATGTGCGAAAACTAGTCCGTCCCTGGCA
The DNA here is from genome assembly GCA_014170235.1 of Listronotus bonariensis. Classification (NCBI taxonomy): domain Eukaryota; kingdom Metazoa; phylum Arthropoda; class Insecta; order Coleoptera; family Curculionidae; genus Listronotus; species Listronotus bonariensis. Next base: position 38,968 of record JACEGR010005539.1, read on the forward strand.
AACTAAAGAAGCGACATAAGTTTCAAGGGCACTATTTTAAGAGGTCTTTACTAGTATGCATCGTACTAAAATATTATCAAATTATACAGAGCGCTTTAAAAGTTATTCACGAAAAATCGATTTCTAGCTGCCCCCTTTAGGGGATCATATCTCCGCAGGGGGGCTTAAACGGAAAAATTTTATAGGAACTTGTCGTGTTATTTTCATCTGTTCCATACGTTTGCGAGAGATTTCCCACATTTTCCCGGACACCCTGTATATATTATAAATACAAGAAAAAATGTCAAGTTATATTTAAAAGTAATCTAAATACTCTTTATGTAAGTCTTTTATTTTCTAAAAAATCTTTCCCGTTGCAATTTTTAGCTTATATAAATATCATTTTGGTAATTTTTTGTTTAAAAAAACATATATATTTGCTTGCACCCTGCATGTCAAAATAAAGGTTTATATAAAGTTTTTTTCTTAAAATAATCTCAGAAATCGCCTCCTTAAATATTTGATTTTACTTTTGAAACACCCTGTTAAGTGCTTCCAATCTAACTTGTCCACATCTTAAATGTCTACAACCTTTTTATTTCCTAACTTAAAATAATGATTCAAAAACAACTTGTACAGTAAACTATTAAGATTTTTTTTTTTCTGCCATGAAGGTTGCAGAAAACAGTTTTACTAACAAAATATATTGGTATAACTTACTTTTTTAATGAAGACACCCTGTGTTTTATAGTGCTTTTATAGAGGAGTCATATATAGTATTTTTGTACCTGTAACAAAGTGGGCGGACTACAGTCGTGAGGACACCATGGCCATCAATTTCGCGATATCTTCGCTCAACATCTGATCAACTTCCTCCAACAGCTTCGGTTTGTGTGAATGAAACTTGCTAAAATCATACTTGATTAACATTTCTTGCATCTTGGTTAGTTCTGGAAAGTCACTAAGTGAAATTTGCTGTTCTTTTTGTATTTTTTGGTAGACCTGCTCTAGATGTTTTATCAAATCCTTCTTCTTACTATCTTTTCCAAACATTGGCATTTCTTTTTTAGCTCAGCTATAACTAGTGCGTGGACCTTAGCTAATCTCGATCTCTTTATTAAATCGTTTAGTTTCCTTAATGCGGAATTTTTCGGCAAGCTTTGAAAGTCTTTAAATAAATCTTGAGTTTCATCTTCGAATAATTTGCGGTTTATGTCAAATCTACATGTAAAAAAATAATATACCGGGTGTTGCTCCGTCGAGCGGGATATAGGGAATCCCATATAAATTTTGAAGTGGTCCAATATTGGCTTTCCTAATTATTTTAGAAGAAAATATAATTAGGATTTTTAAAGAGCACGAAAAGTTGTACCCAGTGTACAAATTTTAGCTCTTCTCAGTCCGCGAGCTAAGAGATAAATGCTAAAATAAGTTACGAATCTCCTATCTTCTTACCCGCCTTCTATTATTAGAAGTTTATAATAAAATACTAGAAAAATTATTTAACGTCTTATTCTCAAGTTGTCAGATCAATGTCACATCATTCCTAAATAATGAACTACTTAAATCAAGAAAAAATTACTATTATAAAATGGTTTTACCAGGGAAATAGTTATCAAAGAGTAGCGGACATGTTTGTAGCCTATTTTCCCAATAGACCAATACCAAGTAAATCGACAATAGAACGGACGATAAAAAATTTGAAACTACAGGCACAGTAATCAATTATTGCAAATGTGAAGAAAACCGACGTGATCTTTCGCCAAACGATTTTTTTCTATGGGGACATTTAAAAACTAAGCTACCAATAAAAAATATGAAAATTTAGTCCAGCTAAGGAATGCTATTTCCGCTAAATGTGTCAGAATATCGATGTACCAACTAGTCAACGTAAGAAATGAGTTTTATAATCATTTGGGTTATTGTCTGGCAGTTAATGGAGGAATATTTAAGCATTTTCGTCATAAATTGATTTCTAAATGTAGAAAAAATTGTTTTATTGTCTTGCGTAACTGTGAGTGCATGTGTTGGAATTAGCTGTAAACTAAAATTAAATGCGAGGATTCTTTTTGAAATTCCCGTATAAAATTGTTCAGTTTTGGCAATAACATTATAAATTAATGACCTAAATTGTCACTAATAAATCGATATGGTGTTTTTATTGTTGATTTTTAGAGTACAGGGTGCATAATGAGATACTACGTTGCAGAAGTATTAAGCAGTTTACACTTTACTGGTTGGTTGAAAAATGCTCAAATTTTCATTTTGGGTGGAACTTACTGTGCTCTTCAATAAGTCCTAATAGCATTTTTTCTAAAATAATTAGGGGAGCCAATATTTGACTACTTCAAAATTTATATGGGATTCCCTATGTCCCGCTCGACGGAGCAACACCCGGTATAAAAAAGGTGTGAAAACACACACAATGAAGATAGTTAAAAAATCTTCATGTAATAGGTGAAGAATATCTATTTTATTAATTAAAATAAAATAAAATCTAAAAATAAAATAAAACAATTTCATTTTATAATTATTAGGCACTTTAATTAACCCTTTAAAAGGTTTTCTATCAAATTCATCAAATAAAAACATTAACGTGTCGAAACGCTGGAAATTAATTTTAATTAATTAATGCTTTCGAAAAATTGGACCATCAATCATCATCACCTTGAATTGGTTTGCTCTTTGGCCAAATATATTTTTCAAAATGTTTACCCGTCAATACTTTACTATACTTTTTGTAAGAAAGTTTTACTCGTATAATAAAAAAATAACAAGCAATTTATTTTTTTAACAATGTATTAAAATTATAAAATGTGTATCATACTTTTTAAAATTATCCCAAAACTTTTACATTGTTGGAATATTTAAGAAAATTTATTAAATAATTGGTTGTTAAAATAAAAGTATTTTGTTTTCTATAGTGATGTTTTAACTATAAAGATAAATCAGCTTGCATATTATTTACTTTTTAATCAAATCAAATCGTTTATTAAAAAAACACTAAATTCCTCAGGCAGCAACAACAAATGCTTTGATGTAGCATAAATACCCGACAACAAATAAATATAGTGCGCTTTTTACAACTAAACTCCTAATTTGGATTTTTAATAGTTTGTCACACACAGAAAGCTATGGAAAACCACTGCGTATATCTTATTTTCCTACACGGTGTATTAGTTGTATCAAAGACGATTTTAGTTTCACTATAGACACCCAGAACAATGCTAAATTTTTGGTCATCAGCTTGGACGCTCGCTTCGTGGAATTTATGAAGCGGGTATACATCGAGTACACACGTAACAGTACGTATAATTTACCGCTTCATAAATTCAGCCAAGCCAGCGTCCAAACTGATGACCATAATTTAGCATTGTTCTGGAAGTCTATAGTAAAACTAAAATTGTCTTTGGTTGTATATAAAATATGGGTATAAAAATTTGCCTAAGGACGCTCCTTGTAAAACACTTTTCTTACAATATCTTTTAATTTTGGAATAGGCATACTCTTAAATGTCCTTTATTAGGAGGAATTTTTAATCGTATATTTAACACTTATTCCCTATCCCGACCGTACGACCGTACTTAGGGTGAGCATTTTATCTAATAAAAACCATAATTTTCTTGCGATTTTTTTCCAAAGCCGAGAATTTCTTTCCTTCGTATCACACTGCTGGAATAAGTCTCTTGAGTTTCTAGGTGAGTCCCAGATCGTTGCTCTTGATATATCCAAAGCTTTTGACCAGGTCTGGCATGCCGCACTTCTTAATAAACTTCCCTCCTATGGTCCTTCAACTAAACTCTGTACTTGGCTCTCTAATTATCTATCTGATCGACGCGACGTATATCAGTTATTGTGGACGGCCATTCTTCAAGCTTTCACCAAGTAAATGCTGGAGTCCCTCAGGGCTCAGTTCTGGCACCAACATTGTTTCTTCTTCACATCAACGACTTTCTCTCGTCCACAACTAATTCCATTCATAGTTTTGCCGACGATAGTACCCTTCACTCCAGTTTTCAGGTTCCTAAACCCATCACTAAACCTGATTTGGGAATCAAACGCAGAGCGATGCAGATATCTCTTTCGCACGATCTTAATTTAATATTGGATTGGGGCGCTAAAAATCTCGTCCATTTTAATGCATCCAAAACGCAATCATGTTCCTTGTCGCGAAAAGAGTCATAAAATACTCATCCTCTACTTATGAGCGGCCAAGTTTTACAGAGCAAAGACACCTTTAATCTTGTGGGCGTCACATTTGAAAGTAACCTTAACTGGCATAAACACATTGTATCTATAGCCACGGCAGCTTCAAAAAGCTTGGATTTCTCTTTCGAGCCAAAAAGTATTTTTCCCCTTCTAATTTAAACGCTTTATATGTGTCCCAAATCTGACCTCCCTTGGAATATTGTTCTCATATCTGGGGCATGGCGTCCCCACAACCCTAAAGCATTCTTGATTCTATTCAAAGAAGAGCTATTCGTCTCATTAATGATCCTTCACTGACAGAAAGGCTTCCCTCTCTTGCACATCGTCGGGCTGGGGGGATTTATCGCTTTTTATAGGTACTTCCATGCCTTCTGCTCTGAAGAATTGTCCAGTTTAGTTCCTCCACTTACGGTTCCCAACAGAGAAACTCGTGGTTCCGCGCGTATGCATCCCTATACGGTCCAACTGGACGGGCCCCGAACTTCTCACTTTGTTCATTCTTTTATCCCTAGAGTTTCTAGATTGTGGAACCTGCTGCCCGCGGAGGTCTTTCCCTTCCCCCAAATCTTCAAGTATTTAAGTCCCGTGTGAACAAATTCCCTCTTACCTCGCTTAAGACACCCACGGTACATTAGTATTTAGACTTTTAAGCCTTCGTGGTTTGTCCAAAGATAAAAAAAAATTGAAGGTATTCGCTTTTATAGCGATAATGTTTGAGGTTGGTGACTTTCGATGATTTATGTGAGTTGAAGTACGTTAGAGATAGTCGGTAAAGAAAGACAGCACTAATGAGTGAGAAAGAAACCAAGTCGTTGATTATTATTGGTGTCCTTTACATACCATTAAACGTCCTTAACACTCTAAACAGTTAATGTCCAAGCCTTAAGGTTTAGACATATTTGTTTGTTTGTATGTATTGGCTGGTTATCTACATTTTTATCTCACTTACCGTAATGGCTGGTCCCAGAACGTTCCGATAAACACTCTTACGACTTCTGGTGTTTGTAAAACTTTTCCCAGTGACCACATCAAAGCCCCATACACTCCTCATAAGTTGTTGGTGGTCCACCATATCAGCCTACAACAAACACTATAACTTATTTTGCATTTTTTATTTTTTATGGATTAAAAAAATAATGGTTAAAACTTGGACACGGGGTAATTTTTACCAGTCAAAAACACTAAAAACCGTATAACTCTAACATTTTTCCAAAAAAAAAAACCTACTCTAAAAATATAAATAGGACTTACTTAAAGTTAAACATAATAATTAAAAAAAAAAAATTAAGTCGGGTAATCAATCACTTATGGTATCAAGTTATAAAAAGCTTTTGCTTATTTTGTTGTTAACATTGCGCAGTTTAGAGCATACCTATGTTATTAGCTGACTTCATTTTTTTTTGTTTTTTTATTAATTATTTTTAACATTTTAGTAAGTTTAATTTATTTGTTAAAAGTCAGTTTAATTTTTTAAAAAGTGTTTATTTATTAGAATTACTAATAAATCAGTAATCATGCACTAGAAAACACTACCAGTACCTCTTTCAAAGACTACATTAAAAGCACAATGACGTGTAATTTGACTGGTTTGAAACGGTACAGACGGTCATGCAAAATTGTCACATTGGAGGGTCATTGTTAGATCCAATTTATTTGAAAGAAACTGTTTTTTTAAATCTTCTTAATAAAACCAATTAAAAAAATATTTAACTAACCAGAACTAACCATGACCCCTGCCCATTACAATCAATCAAATAACACGTCCCTGTGCTTTTTACTATAGCCTCTCTTTCAGTTCGGTAAAAAGAGAAAATGTTATTAAATAATGTAATAGTAATTTTTAATCGGCGTTATACCAATAATTTACCAACAATTTTTCGTCTTTTGGTCGTATTGAAAGTAGGATACTGAAGTAAATAATTAAAATAAGTGTAAAAGTCGTCCATAACACTTCTTTATTAAAAATGGATTTTTAACGTCTCTGTCTTATCTTCAAGCCACAACTCATCAAGCTCATCAACTAGTTCAAGGTTATAGTTCCTGGCTATTAATTTACAAAATCCCCACAATCTAGTGGAAAACGCAAAAAGTTAACTTCATCTCAACTTTTTGCGGATCCGCGTCGAAAATGGCGGGAAAAGCATTTTTAAATTTGCACTAACCAATCACAACGCTGAATTATCATCCGCGAGCGAAAAACCGCTCTCATGGCCAGCCGGCTTAACTAGCCTTCACAGGCCCGTTTTACGGAGCAGAATCTTTATGCGGATGGAAGAACTCAGAAACTGAAAAAGAGGAAGTAGGAGGTACGGCAGAGAAAAAAATAGGTCTAGTACGTTCTCCCCTGCGATCCTGACTTCTGGTAGGTTTACATCTGACATTTATTGAATAATATTTATGTCAGACAGAAATTCTGGCTAACGTAAACAATAAAAATCTCTATCGGGCATAAATTTTTGACCGTTTACATTAGCCAGAATTGTCTGTCTGACATAAATATCATGCAATAAAAATTGTCACATGTGAACCTACCCTTAGTTTCTTTATGGGACCACCGCGAAAGTGCACTCTTTTCTATTCTATTCTATTTTCGGTTTTTGACTTTCACATTGCATTCAGCCGTCGTCAAGTGGTTGGAAATCTGGATTATCGAGCTTTCCGCTCCCAGAAATTCCGGTTTAAAAATTCAAATATTTAAATCAATAACAGCGATAAACTTCTGACATGCATAAATTGTGACTGTCTAGCCAGCGGCTGCTACTGGTATCGCGCATAACCGTCACTTTCACTACTGACGTATTTCCGCAAAGCGTGCGCACCTCCTCGACCATACGAAGACACCATGTGTTCAACACCAAAACGAAAAAACCTCAGGCTTTAGGAATCTTCATTCACAGCGCCTAGCCCCAGAAGAAAGAAGCCCCAATTTAGCGTGAATCTTTTCTCGATCCCCAAGGGTACAGTTACGCTCGTACGATGCCTTCAATCGCCTACCCGGGAAGTCTATGTAGACTTCTACGTAAATGTGAACCGCACTACTTGAAAACCGCGGAAAGAGTTGCACTCTTTAATTTAAAAAATCGATTTACAATTGACGGAGTAATCGCATAACATACACACACCAAAAAAAAATACAAAAATACTTGACGAATTCATAATCTCTTTTTTGAAGTCGTTTAAAAACCAGACAAATTATTGAATTTATCCAGACTTACTGCACCGAAAACCATCCAGAAAATCCATACCTTGTTAAGTATAATACGAATCTTATCGTCGTGTCCTCGAAGTGCTTCAATGGACCGTCGGAATTCGTCGGAAATATCCAGCTTGTGGGCATCAAAGAGCAATATTATCCGGTCAACTCGCTCAGCAAACCATTCAAGGACTCCGGTAAAATCGTAGCCACGGTCTATTCGCTGTTTTTCACCTGAAAATAGTATTAAATTGATTTTTGCAATTTCGAAAAACATTAAAATGAACAGAATCGAAATTAATCCATCCAATTTAATGTATAACTGAGTTTATACCTCTTTAAAACTTCTTAAAATATACTCGTTTATTACTTACACTTGCCTCATAGTCTGAAATTCGAATAGGAATCGACCTTAACCCATCTGTTTATCAAATAAAAACGATTTTTTGTACAACCGAGCGTAAAATACAATTTTACGCCCCCATTTGAGGGCGTAAAATTGCAGTTTTACGCCCTAGGGCAAAAGTATCAAAAACGGCCGCATTTATAAATGAGGGCGTTAAATAACACTTTTAGGCCCTAGGGCAAAAATTTTGAAGAAATATAACATAAAACCAAGTTTTAATGTATGTTAAGAGTTCTCTAGTGGCACACAATTATTGTAAATTATTGCTAAAATAATGAAGAGCAATCGGCTTATGTCAGTCACAGCCAACTTTAATTTAAATAAACATTTGGACTAAAAATTTGTAAAAACAGATTTTACTAAAAAAGCACAAAAGATAGGTATAGGCAACCTATACACCATTTGAAAGAGTATTTTATTTGTCATCATGTGACGTAAAAAATACAGGGTGTTCCATTTAAAATAAGAGAGATATGGCTATTTGATTTTCTGAAAAATTGAAATTATTTTTTGATCATCCTGTACAATATTTGATCTTGATTTGACCTACGAATGATATGGCAGATTTTTTCTAATCTTGTTACACATTTTAAAGTTTAAAGTGTTAAAAGTGTTAAAGTAAAATCAATTTAATTTTACCTCTGCATTTTTCAAAAAAATCAAATATCACAAAAACGAATAAAATTAGACTCTTAGTACTATAAACAAACTTGAGTTGTTTTTTAAAGTAGAATCTAAAACCAGTTATAAAATATAGGGTGTTCCATTTTAAAAAATATAACTTTGATACGTCACACCTTTTTGATACACCCTGTATAGACTAAAATAATTTTATACTGTGGTCTTATCCGACCTGTATATGTTTCCGTATTTATTATTTTTAAAAACCCCATGGTTATCCAGCTACGGACCGTGTGAATATGGTGGGCCACCCTGTATATATAAAGCTGTACCATTATTTTATTATGTCGTATCGTTCTTTCGTCGAAGAGTTTCGTGGTTGATCACCCTGTATGTATCTTAATATTATATCATCCCATGGCATGCATTAAACAAAGCATTTTGTCCTTGGAGAATGTCTTTGAAGCCGCCATTTTATAAACGTTAAGCACTCAAAGGAATACTTGACATAGAACATTTAGTTAAAATTTTCATAGAGCAAATTTAGGATGCATATATGAAAAGTATGAAAAATATATTTTTAAAGCGATATTACCAAAACTAAAGAAACATACAAAAAACAACCTTATACATATAATAATATTAGATCATTTACCTGCAAGAATTCCTGGGGTATCTATAATGGTCATTCCTTTAAGAACGGGAGATTTCATTAAAGAACATTGAAATCTGTTAAGGAAAGCATTTCCAAAAGCCGAAAGTGGTCTAAATTGCTTTTTGGATCAACAACTAACGCGTTGCCTGGTATTATACCATCTTTATCACCTAGAAATAAAATAAATTTAAGAAAATGTTATCAATGCATCATCATTTTTGTCTCCCCGTGGCCTAGTGGACAGAGCTTTGATCTTCAAAGCCAGAGGTCGGCAGATTCGATTCCCAGCGGGGGAGACATATTTAAGTAGTAGTTATTTAAAAATAACGACCGTGGTGGCACTACCGCGTTGTCTAAAAGGTGCTGTGAAATGCAGCTGCATGTTTCAGTGCTTGGACAACGTTGACGGAACAGGGGAACGATGGGTTAAACATCTAATAACCCGACACCCACGGTACTCTGGCATTTAGGCATAGACCTTCGTGGGATGTCAAAAAGATAAAAAATCATGCGAAAATCAACCATATAAAAACAGAACAGTTTATTTTCAAATAATATTTTTATTTCATAAATATTTTACAAAACCAACTGCAGTTTTTAACAGGCTGTTATTTTTTTTTGTACCCTATTTAACATTAATTTTAATAAAGTTTTCTTTTTTCAGGTAAGTTCATTAAATATTTTAGTAACCGTTTACTAAAAATTCCTGTTGTAGGTAAGTTTAACTTTTTATATTAAAATTACGCAAGCCTATGCAAAAATTGATCCATATTTTTACCCAGTTTTATCAGCTTATTGACCAAATTACAACTCTGTGCCCCTTAATTTAAGGTAAAAATATCAACGAGATTTTGTATTAAAATCGGGCATAGTTTTAAATAAAATGCTTCATATAGGACGTGAAAAATTCCAAATTTTCCGATCCAAGTATAATTTTCCACCGACAAACTGTATTTTTTTTAAATTACGAAAAATAGGTCAATCTTGAAGATGCTCAAAGTCAACTGACAGTTCATATCGTTTAAACCAACCTCGTAGATATCCGACTCCCTTGTGACCAACAAAATCGAATCGAACAGCCGCCTTGACGAATTTAAGCAACAAATTTTTCGCGATTTTTGGGCAAAATTTGGTCTTTTTTAAATTTAATTGTTTACCAATTTCCAGTTATCGTAGAGAAAAGCGGTAAAAAGGTTTTCGACAGGCAATTAAATAATCTAACGAATGGCGCAAAGGTTTTTAAAAATTTTAAATGATAAAGCGACAATTTTAGGTCAAAATCGGCACTTTTTTAGTAAAATTCAAAAATTCATATCTTTAAAACAATTTAAACTAGCGACTTAAAATTTTAATATGTTGTAGAGCAAATAGTGAACATTATGTTAGAAATTATTTCAAAATTTTAGCTTTAGTACTTTTTCAGAAAAAATAAATGTAAAATGTCCCATTTTTAACAAAAATGAAAAATTTAAAGCTTAAGAAAACACGCTGTATAAATGATACGATTATGCTAAATATCTTGCTTTATAGAACTTTTTGTCTAAAATCCAATGACATTTACGTTTTTTTAATTCAAGGTCAAATTTTGAGAAAAAAATAAAAACATGCAAAAATTTTAAAATTTTTGTCAATTTTTTTCATTTAAAAATTTCTCAGAGAAAATAAAACATTTTAAACAGAAGACCATTATAGGCGTTTTGAGTCTAAAAGAGGCCCTTTCATGTTCCACTAACCCCATAACGATTGATGAAACTGTTTTCAAGTTATTAAGCGTTAAAGTCGGTCAATTTTTTCTTACAAAAACGTAAATAACTCCTTTTCTATTTATCCGATTGAACCCAAAAACAATAGGGTTCTGAACGGGACCATTTCTGACCTGTGTGCAAAATTTCGTTTCGATAAAATAAAACCCTGGACAGATAATTGATTACGCTCACCTCGATTTTTGAAAAGTCACATTTTTGCCAAACCCTGTACTTAACGTTCTTCAATTGTTTTGAAAATTTTTTACAGTTACCCCATTAAGTGGCCAATTTTTCCTGAAAATTTCAACTTTCTATCTTTTCCCGTTTTTAAATTATGATTTTTTTTCAAAAAATGTTAATTTAGTATAGGGATGATATACATACGGCTTTTGGCCGCATGTAACAAGTTTTCTGCCAACATCACCCTGTCTGGTCCGGGTCGACATCCTGTCGGACAACCCTACCTATCGGTCAACCCTCGTAACTGAAACACGTATATGGCAAAACTTTTCATCCTGCAGGAATTCCTAGAAACACACACTCTACTTACCGTACATTACGGCGATAAATTTGTCAGTGGTCGGTTCCGGACCTATCCTCATTCCGGGGAAGTCCCTTTCAAGGAGATATCTTATGAAAGTGGTTTTTCCTGTGGAGTATTGTCCAACCTGAAAGGGAGAGATAAATTGAGAAAATTAAAGCGGCAGACGTGTATAATATCTGTGCAGGTGCTCTATAGAAGGCATGTTTTAAACATTTCTGTGGTTATTTTCTAAAGGAAAGGAAAACCTTTATTATATACATAGACATAATCCAAAGGGTCTATTTTGTCTATATAAATTTAAATTAATTTATATTAGGAATTTTTTCCCATTATTTTTTCATTAATAACCAAATATAAAAAGAAACTGAGGCTAAAAAATAACTTATTAGAAACCATGCCGATTTTATGGATTTTTTTATGGGGGCTTTTAAGGCGATAATTAGATTAATAAAATATCTTGTGCTACTATCAGTGTGCTACTTTAGCTTTAAATCAAGAATTGTGTGCAAAAGAAGGGGGAATATTGTAAAAATAAGATTAGTTTAAAATTCAAGTCTGATGATAAATATCTCAAGAACGAAACGTTTCCGCCAAAAATTTTTTTCAGATTCGTGATCAACGCCTTAAAAACCCCCGTATACCAAATTTCGTCAAAATCGGAGTTGCCGCAGGTTTCTAGAAAATTACCAAATAAGTTACCTAAAAATCCTTGTTTACAAAAAAATCGTCAAAATCGGCCGACAAGTAAACTTGTACAATGAGGTAATGTCAATTTTGATATAGCCCTATACTCTTTATCATCTTGAACCTATTTTTGTATATATTGTGCATCTTTTCAAAATTTAATCTAAAAATTGTTATTCAGTTTCATTTTCACCTTTTTAATTTTGTATGATCCAATATTTCGGGTATACTTTGTTTTTTGCAAAATCTAAACCAATAGGGATGCTGTAGAAACCAGTAGGTATCGCTTACGCCAGTAAACTTACCAAAAGTATAAGGGGTTGAGCATCAAAATCAGCATCACTTAATGGAGGAGAATGGAATTCGTTAAACAAATAATGTTGCTCTAGAGGAAGAAGCTTGTTTTTGTAGATGCTTTTCAGGCCTTCGACAACATTACCGTACACTTCTGGTTGTACTTCTGGTACTTTACTTAACCAAGAAAACATGTTTACCAGTCATAAAAAGCTTTTTTGTAGATTTTAAGTTAAATAATAGTATTTGACATTGAATAATATCATATCTGACGTAATTTTGAGTGACAGTTTGCCTAAATTGAAACAGACAGGTTGACAACACGTATGCCAAAAATCATCAAGATCAACGTGGTGTCCGATAAATAAAAAAATGCCAAATCAAGTGAAAAGAAATTTAAAATTGTTTAATAAATATGTGTTTTATGGAAAAAAGTTTGCCAGAATAATTTTTTAACTTTTAATCATCTAATTTAAAAAGTTTTAAAGTACGTAGCTCAAGTCATTAAAAATGTATAATATTTAAATTGTTTATATGTTCTTCATTAGGTAAATATGTATATATTTTTCTATTTTTATTTTTTTATAAATAATTATTTCATTTCGAAAAAAGTATATTAATTTTAAACTTTATTACTTATTTATTATTTAAAATATATTATTTGCAGGCGACATCTTAAATATAAAAATCGAATTAAAAACACATTTAAACTTTTAAATTAAGTTTCACAACTGGCAAAGGCAGACACAAACAAAAAAAAACTTTTATAAGTTTATATCAGCGTATTAAAACCAATTAAACTAGCATTAATAATTTCACAGTTTTAAATATACTTTGAATTGGGCCATTAAATAATAAAAACATTTTTTGCTAAAAAAAAGGAACTATAATAAAACTTTTTGAATAATTTTAATACTCCAGAACATTTTGGTCGTTTTAAAGTTAAATTATAAAAATAAACTGAATTAATAAGAACCCAAGCTGATGGCTCGAAGCTTCCGCATGGGGCTTCGTTTTCATCCGTTGTAATAGAGCAATGGACTTTAAAGTTTCGTATGCCGTTTTATTAAACCGCAACCTTAAATACGAAAATTAAATTAAAGCTACTATTTTTATTCCAGATTTAATAATTTAATTGAAAACCAGACGCCGTTTGTTAAATTATTATTTTTTCTAGTGTACTGATTTTCGCCAAATTTTGTATATGGAAGGAACAGTTTAAAAATGTAAATTCGGTGCTCTTTGATAAGAAAAAATAACAAAAAAGTTTAAAGCAAATAAATCGGCATGCTTGACTTCGCGGCCGCCTTTGCTATATTTCTTTTATGATATGCCGATTGATGCAGCTGGTCATCGCACTATGGGATGGAAATTAATTTTTTGGTCAAAATTCTGACACTTACCAATCTAACTTAAAATGAGGTGCTTTTTACTGGAAAAATATTATAAATTATTACAAATGTTTTTGGAAACCTAAAACTTAATATGTGGTATGGCTCCCCGTGGCCTAGTGGACAGAGCTTTGATCTTCGAAGCCAGAGGTCGGCGGTTCGATTCCCAGCGGGGGTGACATATTTAGGTAGTAGTTATTTAAAAATAACGACCGTGGTGGCACTACCGCGTTGTCTAAAAGGTGCTGTGAAATGCAACTGCATGTTTCAGTGCTTGGACAACGTTGACGGAACAGGGGAACGATGGGTTAAACATCTAATAACCCGACACCCACGGTACTCTGGTATTTAGACATAGACCTTCGTGGGATGTCAAAAAAAAGATAAAATTATAAATTTACACCCCCTTAACATTATTATTTTTTATTGTACAAAATAAAATAAAATGTCAGCTTGTTTGGTTAATTCGATAGTATTCTAATCAGTAATCCGATGATAATTATGTCATATGATATACAGGGTACGACAATAGGTATGATTTTTTTAAATGGAATACCCTGAATATTATATGACCAACAAAAAAATCTTTTAAAATGCTTTAAAGAAATACTACATTTGATGTGTCTATCTCAATTAGTCTCGGAAATATGACCATCCAAATCTGAAAAATAATTTTAAATTATTCTTAGAAGCGTAATAGAGATACGTCTTCCCAAGTTTTTTATTTTTTAACGTAAAAAATAAATAAAAACACTGTTTTGTTGGGTAGATTCTGTAGAATCCATATCTTTCATCAGAATCTAATTATATATCTTTTAGGATATACAGTGTAGGACAAAATATATTAAATTTTAAAATGAAAAATTTTGTATATTATAAAAAAATCTTGTATCTGTCCTTACACTCAGAAGTAGCAAAAAGTAGAAAGGCAATTATAAGTACAAAAACTGATAAAGAAAAATGTTTGACAAAAGTAGCGAGACTTCGCGAGACTGCATCGGAAACACAACAACACCTCTTATTATTTAAACTCTTTTACTTTTTTAGTAAACAAGACTAATAATAAACTAAGTAGATTAAATATTGTATATTTATGTTTACTTAAAATACATTTTCAAGTTTCTTATTACCCCAATAGAAGTCGTCATATCCTTTTATAATTTTGCGTACATGTAGTTTGGAGTATGTACTTTGAAATACACAGCACGAGCTATTAAAATTTCAAAGTTGCTTTTTGGCCAAAATAATGGATTTCTATCCCATAGTGTATCGGCGCGTCGCTGTAAAGAATAGCAGCGCCTTTGTATAAAATAGTCCGATTGCAGGCGGCCTTTTTATGTTTTTTGTATTATTTTCAAAGGGTACCGAATTTGCGCTTTTAAAATGTTCTTACTATACATATCACAAATGATTCTTTGTATTCACTCTATTAGCAATCAAAAATTACTTACGTATTAAGTGCCCATGACAATAGTAATTTACTTAAGAATGTAACCCAACTATACACGTCAAAAACAAAACAACAATTCTGATGATGCGATATTAAATTCCAGACAGACAGAAAAATTGTTTAAGCTGCGGTAATGAAAATATTATGACATATCCATTTCTTTAAACGGACAGTAAAATTATTCTTAATACCATAAAGACATTTAAAAAGTTAAGGTTGTCCACTGTAGTAATTTATCAACTTTTTAAAAGTTTATTTGCAAGGATGATTTGACAAATAGTGAGAACGGGACAGGGAAAATATCTTTTAACTTAATGTATTTATGTTTTACCCATCTATTATTGATCTGTACTTAATACCTTAGAAACGGAATATGTTGTGGTAGCAATAATACCTGCTATCACACCTAGGGCATTATAAGCGGGCATTATGATAATGCCCGCTTATAATGCCCTAATGCGCTAATATGGAAATTTTATTGCATATCCCATTTTATTTCTCTCACAATTAAGATCAAATTTATACAAACATATGTATTAAAATAAAATCAATAACTTACCAGTTCCTGAAAATATACCATTAAAACGGTCTCGGTTATTTGAAGAATTGCGTTCGCATCTTTCCAAATACCAAATATGCCATACTTCCGATCATACTGTTGCCTTGATTTAACTTTCAAAACATTTTCGGTCGCTTTTATGGCCTTTTCTCTTATATTTTGTGGAATTTCTTCCATTTTGAGCAAATCGTTAAATAAAAAATGCCAACTGACTAACTGATCGAAACATCAAAGTCAAACTTAACACATGTCATTATCTACTTACGTATACAGGTACAGGTGCAACTTATTTTTTATATTGCGAATAAATAATGTAATTAGTCATTGAAAAACTCTTTTTGGGTAAAACATAAAGCATTGTATGTACCACGGGCTTTACTGGACTATAATGCCCATCAGGTCGAAATCTATTTCGACCTTCAGGGCGATATAGTCCTAGTAACGCCCTTGATACATAAATAGCTATTCTATACAACATTTACTTATACAATTCTGTTCTATTTTTAAAACTAATAGTAGTTAGCTTCTGGGCATTTGTTATATTTTTAGTTATAACTCGCCCTGTATAATACGAATTGAAGTAAAATTTTCTATTTCTAAATTTTGGACGATGCGACCAGTTTTCCCAAAATTTCGTAATAAAATTCAAAAATTTTTAGTCCATTTGTTCTCTTGTAACACCTATCCTAAAATACTGTATAAGCAAAACAACGGATGATGTAGTAAGAAGATCCCGAAAAAACATCTTATATAGCAATAATTAAAACTTATTTTGACATACTAATTTCTTTTTATTGGACAGCAAAATTATTCTTAATAACATGAAAGCATTTAAAAACAGTTGAGACAAGATGTCCAATCGTTAAATTTATCTGCTTTTATAAAGATTTGTTGTCATTCTTTGCCTGGATACATTAAGCGGACAAAAGTTAAATTGGTTGGTTTGTTTTTCATTATTTACGGTCTTATGCGCCCATTAAATTGGGTTGACTCTGCTAACTTTATATTAAACAGCATTAATGGCTTTATGTATCAGGTACTCTTTAATATAATATAAGCGATTTAAATGTGCCCATTATATCAAAAATGAAATATTGGTGTAAGAATAGCTTTGTTCGCGGGTTTGATTCTGAACCGGTTCTGGGACTATTCGCATGCGCAGTGAAAAAAGCAGCGTTCGCAGTTAGTAAAATCCTGAATTTTTAGTTACAGTTCTGTGTTCGCGGGTTACAATGGAATCAATTCGTTACCGGTTCGTAACCTGATTAGCAGTCCTGGGATTTTTGTTGGAACTAAAAGTTCAGTTTGGAATTTCATGCGCATTGTCGACACGGTCAGCTGTTTTCTGTTTTTGTGGTACAGAAATAAACCGTTGTATTACAGTTTATTTATTTCTGCCACTTTTAATGCGGGTTAATATACCTGTTGAATATTTTTTTATATTTTTGTGATTCTGAGCGTATGTATATAAACAAAGGATTTTTAATTGTATTCCGTATAAATGTGTGTATGCAATAAAATAAATAAAGATTTAATTAAAAAATATAGACAATATTACAAGATTTTACCATTTCTTGTTGTTTGAATTTTATCTTTAGTTAAATACACATACTTATGTTAAAAACGAGAGGAGGCAGGGAATCCCTCGTCTTCCGCCGAGAGACCTCGAGTGGCTTTCGACAGTATAACAATTTACCTCTGTGTTTGAATTTAATTTTTTTTTGTGTAGTATCCAATTTAACCATGAAGAATCCTAACCAAAAGGCTAGGTTAGAATACATCCTCAGCTGTATAGAAAATTGTTCACGGTAAATAAAAATTCCGAACTTATAAATAACTAGACATGCGCTTTAAAATTATTCTAAACCAGTTCGGTTCTGGTTCCGAATCGGTTCATTACTAGACCCGCGAACAAAGCTAATAATTATACTTCTTTGTATTTTTTATTTTATGGCATTTATCTAGTACATATAATAGGGGAAAGTGGGGTGGATTCATACAAGGGGCACCTACATACATTAAGTTTATCTGAGGTAAGACACGCCTCGCGTAAGTAATTTCATAACGTAACTTTGGACATATTTTTTGGCCAGTTACTATTTTTTGAATTAATTATTGCTATTTAATCCTAATTATAATAATACGAGGGCACTAATTTAATGTGTAAATTAATATAGATAAATACGGTTCTTCTATTTCAAATTTTTTATTAATTAGCATGTGATGGGGCAGATTCATACACAAGGTTATGGGGCACATCAATACTGTATAATTGTACCCCTGGCCCTTTATGAATATTTTTTTAACTACTATTTTTTGATACACCGACGATTATAGTTGTAAATATTATATAAAGTAGTTTAAGTTTAATTTTTACGGAAAAAAAACAGGGTGCTTTATGAACTTTGTGTCTTTGGATGTCAAGGATCAGTTAATTTATCAGATATAGTGATGATATTACCATAGATCTTAGGTCATAATCTGTTAATAATATAGGCATATTAATTTTAGGTTTTGTAAGTTAAGGTATCTTTGTGTTAACTAAAGTTTTTTTATTTGATGTAATTAATAATGTATAAGCAATATTTATTTTTACATTATGAAATTGTTACTTTTAATATATAGAACTGACTAAAACAAAAAATGGTATTAACTGTCTTTGGTAAATAACCATACATGTAACGTAAAGACCGTCTAATGACACTCTGTTCACTATTCGTTACTTATGTTCATATCACGAAACTATGGCGATGTTAAAATAGGCATTAACATATTTGGATAAAACCTGTTTTTTAATTTTGAATTTTACTATTTGTTTTGTATGTTAAAAAAATGTATTTGTGTTTTTTTATAAAGTATGGTATAAAACAATAATAAACAATAATTATGATGAATGTATGTGATGTTAAATGTGCCCCTTTGGTTGTATGAATATACCCCACTAATGGGGTACATTCATACATTTTGTTTTTTTTTTGTAAAAGTCTTACGAAAACTCGCGCATGTAGATTTTCAATAATATTAAGGTTCTACTACAATATAAAATAGTTAAGCTACTAGTGTGTCATAAATTAAAAGAGATATACCTAAAACACGGCATTCCACAAAGCAAAATATAAAAACTGTATGAAGCCTCCCCACTTTCCCCTACTTGTTTTAGAACAATTAAAATGTATACAGTTTTGAAAATCTGGCATAACGCCTCATTAATGATCTGAAAGGCTTTCCTCTCCTGCACATCGTCGGGCTGTAGGGCATTTATCGCTTTTTAACAGATACTCCCATGGATACTGCTCTAAAGAATTGTCCAGTTTAATACCACCACTCCACTTACGGTTCCCAACAGAGAAACTCGTTGTGCCGCACGTATGCATCCCTATACGATCCAACTGGACAGGCCCTAAGCCTCCCTCTTTGTTCGTTTTTATCCCTACAGAATGTGGAACCTGCTGCCCGCGAAGGTCTTTCCTTTCCACCAAATCTTTATATATTCAAGTCCCGTGTCAACAAACTTCCTCTTACTTTGCTTAAGACATTCACGTTACGTATTTAGGCTTTTAGCCTTTGTGGATTGTCCAAAGATAAAAAAAAAACAACGCGCTCCTTAATAAACTTCCGTCCGACGATCATCTAACTAAACTTTGTTTTTGGCTCTTTAGTCATCATTTGATGGACGTATATCAGATATTGTGGATGGCCACTCTTCAAGCTCTTACTAAGTTCTCTCTATCTCTATTTTTTTCTTGGTTTTGTTCCCTTCAGGTCCAATCCACCACTCTCCCCTTCCGGACTATGCTTTTCAGGGCTTCGTCGGCGGAAAATCTGGATAATCGAGCTTGTAGCTCCCAAAAATTCCAAAAAAACAAAAATTATTCTTTAATCGATGAAATGCATAAATTGTCGGCTGTCAAACCAAGACCTGCTACTGGTGTTACGTATAAACTTCACTTTCACTATTGAAAGTTCCCATGGCACGCCCATCCATTTCCCGCCATTTGAGAAATACCTCGTGTTCACCACCAAACAGGATACCATCAGCTTATAGGAATCTTCGCTCACAGCGCTTAGATCCAGAAAAAGATGCCGTCAAGTTAGCGTGAATCTTTCCTTGATCCCCGAAGGAAAAAACATCCGTACAGCACCTCTAGCTGCCACTCCGGGAAGAATTTTGTAGTTCTCTACGCACGTCCGCACTGTCCGGAGGTCAAACAAAAAGTAATTTTTACTAAGTTATAGGTAGTTTTGCCGACGATAGTACCCTTAACTCCAGTTTTAAGATTTCCTGAACCAATCTCTCAACCCGACTTGGAAAGCAAACGCAGGGCAATGCAGATATCTCTTTCACATGATCTTAATTTGATATTGGATTGGGGCGTCAAAAATCTCGTCTATTTTAAGGCATCTAAAACACAATCCTGTTTTTTGTCGCGAAAAAGTCATCAAATACGTAAAATTTACTTATGAGCGGCCAAGTTTTGCAGAGCATTGACAAATTTAATCTTGTGGGCGTTAGATTTGACCTTCAAAAAGCTTGGGTTTCTCGTTCGAGCCAAAAAGTATTTTTTCTCTTCCAAAATGGGCATTTATGGAGAGTTCCCCCAAAGGTTGGCCCGAGGGGTGAGGCTGATGATGGAATTGAAGAGTGAGGACCTTTTCAAATACGTGGGAAGGAGGTTTTGTGTGTAAATTTATAAAAAAATTACAGGTGAAAACAATAAAAAAGTTACACGACTTTTTTTGCTCTTCAAAAATTTGAACCCCTTTAAAATTTTTTGTTTTTTGCCACCTCACACACTTCTCCTCGGCCCATGGCCCCCCTCAGAAAGTCGATATGACCGCCCCTGCTGGGGAATAGCGTCTCCCATAACCCTCAGCACTCATGATTCCACTACCTAACAGCGACAAATGTTACCGCACTTCTGATTTTTTTATTATTGTTTATGGTTAATACAAATATTTTTAGAAAATCTACAAATGCATAAAAAACCCTTATTAAAAGTTTGTTCAAGCTTTAATTTTTCTTTCATTTAGGCTTCTTATTGTAAGAAACCATAATAGGAATAATTAAAGTTTCCTATTCTGATAAAACAGATTCGAAGCCTTAAATAAATAAAGCATTTTCTCATACAATAGCTCTAAGCCTTTGTTCGGGATTTCTGCTAGTTAAGTTTGTTTTTTGAATTAACTTTCTAAAGATTTAAAATAATCATTGAGGGCCATCTAAGTATTTTTTTCCTAATTAATATTTTCGCTTCGTAGTTTTAGTAAAATAATAATTTTTATTAAGATAACTTAGGCAAATAGATTAGAGACATTTTGCACCTCTTAAAATAACAGACGTTTTTTGGCCTCCTTATGGTTATCGTTATTAAACATAACGATTACGACAGCAGTTTTAGACAGAGATGTTGCAACCTCTTTTAAGAAATTTATCTTGCGTCTGCGCTTTCGACACATAACCTTATATTTGCCTGTGGTTCACCGATTTTAGAGTTTACGAAAATCAGTACTTAATTTATTCTCCATAAATTATATATTGATATTTTAATATATTCAAACAGTTCTCTTGATTTTGTTTTTTAAAGTAGATGTAAACAATACAGTATAAACAAGAAAGCAAAACACAAAAAATAAGGTTAGGTTTGGTAGTAAAATAAAAAGCAAGTGTGCCAGATTGTAACATGTAAATTAATTACTGATTTAAAACATCCTTATAAATGCAAGTCTGTTTTAATTTCTTACCACTATTTTATTTTTCTTACTGCTATGGATTTTTCGCTAATTATTCGCTATGTATAATATTTTAATTAATACGGTATTTAAATTTCAACCTTCTTAAATAATTGATATTAAAAATTCTACAATTCGGCAACCACGTAGTTTACCAATAACGATAACGATAACGATAGGCTCTTTCGGTATTCATCCGTAATTAAAGGAGTCTGGTATGGTTAATAACGATAACGGATCATATTTGCGTTACTGCGCAGTCTCAGAATAACGTTAACCACAACGGAATTGCAAAATAAAAGGTGCAAAATGTCTCTATTAACTATAGCCAAATTCTTTATTGTAGGTTTTAATTTTTTAAAATATATTCTGGGTGGTGCAGGGTGGCCGTACGCAGATTTTGGGGGAGGGCAACAACTTAAAGGGTGACAACCAAAAGAAAAAAAAGAACTTCATAAACAGAGCGGCTTAGGCATGTTTGCAACAACCAAAAAAGGCTGCACGTAAACGCCACCTTCAGCAATTGCCGTACGCATGGGGGAGCAAATGCCCCTTCCCCCCACTAGTAAAAATAAAAAAATTAACTGACGTTTTACTTTCTATTCTTATGTATTACTGGTGGATTCATGATGGTATTTATCAGGTATGCATCGATTTTACAAATAGTTTTTCTTAAATAACTTTTAGGTGACTTATCAATGTTTTTAAAATAGTTTTATACAATTTTGTTGTAAAATAAAATTAAAACGTAACATTTTATCACAGTACTTTTTATTCAATTTTAGTTGATCCACTTAGGTGGATCAACTAAAAATCACCAGGTAAGAATACCACAAAACAGATTAATTTTTGCGACCATAATAATTTACCCGAACATCTACATATGTCGTACCCACGTTGACACGAATAAATAAGAAAACATTCTTGTTCTTATGGAGCTAAATACTATGAAAAATACTTAAGCCGTAATAACGAAAATATTTTATGACATATCCATTTGTTTTAACGGACAACCAAATTATTCTTTATAACGTGCGGGCATTTAAAAATTGTTCAGACGACATGTCCAGTCAGATAATTTATCAGTTTTGTCAAAGATTGTTCGGGTTTTTCGTATTGTTTTGATATATAACACAGAGAAGCTGAAGTTATTTATTTTTTATTTTTACTATTTTTTTACACCTCTTTAATTGGCAATATTTCTTTTTGTATTCACTATGCTGCTCTTTTTTGTTCACTTTAAATGTTTAACAGTCGTATCTGGGGCCAGAGTTGTGTAGAATACTGAAATCGGTATTCGAATACGAATACCGGAAAAAGAAAGTATTCGAATACTGAATATTTTAATATTTAGAAGAAAGAAAGTATTCGGATATTCGGTATTCACGAATACCCGGAATCGGTATTCGAATACTGAAAAAAAAGATTCGAATACTAGAGAAATAAAAGAATCGATGATTAGAAATATAAAGAACAAAAAAAGTCCTCACTTCACTTTTCCCTAATTTTTGTTCCATTTTGGTATTCTACTAGTGACAATTCTAGTATTATTCCGTATTCGAATCCTCAAAAAAGGATTCGTCGAATACTTAAAAAGTATTCGAATACAGAATCCCCCATATTAACCAAAAAGTATTCTGCCGAATACTAAACACACAAACGTATTCGAATACTATTTAAATACCGGCAAAATGTATTCTGAATTTATAATTTTAGAGACATAGTTGGAAACCTTTTCTCACTCTCTCACTCTCTCTCCCTATTTTTTTCTTGGTTTTGGTCCCTTCAGGTCCAATCCACCACTCTCCCCCTTCCGGACTATGCTTTCCAGGGCTTCGTCGGCGGAAAATCTGGATAATCGAACTCGTAGCTCCCAGAAATTCCAAAAAGAAAACAAAATAATTTAACAATCGATGCAATGCATAAATTATCGGCTGTCAAACCAAGATCTGCTACTAGTATTACGTATAACCTTCACTTTCACTACTGACAGTTCCCATGGCACGCCCATCTATTTCCCGCCATTTGAGAAATACCTCGAGTTCACCACCAAACAGGATACCATCAGCTTATAGGAATCTTCGCTTACAGCGCTTAGATCCAGAAGAAAGATGCCGTCAATTTAGCGTGAAGCGTGAATCTTTCCTTGATCCCCGAAGGTAAAAACGTTCGTACGACACCTCTAGCCGCCACTCTGGAAGAGTCCGCACTGTCCGAAGGTCAAACAAAGGCAAATATAACAGAGCTAAATGTGTGGGGTCAGTCACTGACCCCCCCGCCTCAGGTGCGACTGTTAGAACAAACCAGGTAGTATAGACAGTATCACAGACAATCGGTCCAATTTGTTGAAAGACAACGCTAGAGATTATGCTTTTACAGCGGATCCGATTCTTTCCTGTGAGGATATTTAAAAGCCAGTGTTTGCAAGTCGTCCAGGTACAATCAAGAAACTCAAAGTCAAAAATACGTGAAGAAGCTGAAGGAATAAACGAAGGTTTGCCCAATGAACCACAGTACACTAAAAAGATTTTAATTGAAATAATATAAATAATAGTTTAAAAAAACTAAAAAAACATGCTTTTATATGCAACCGAACTAAAAATTAGAAAATAATTTTTCATTACAAAGAGTTTGTCACTTCAGAGTAAAAAGCGTGGGGTGCTTAATATATTAAATGTTATAATTATTCTATTTGCAAATATCTATGAGTTAAAATAGTTATAAGTTATGAAAAAATAGTAAAATGCACCCCACGCTTTTTACTCTGAAGTGACAAACTCTTTGTAATGAAAAATTATTTTCTAATTTTTAGTTCGGTTGCATATAAAAGCGTGTTTTTTAGTTTTTTAAACTCATATTTATTTTTCATTTTTTAGTTCGATATATCAATTAGTTTTTTAAAATAAATGCTCCAATTTATTCACTAAAAAATTCCTTCGCCAGTTTGTCAAGAGTAGTATTAGGACATTTATTTATCCTGGCGGTCCTAATCAGGATAACGGGATACTGTTTTTAAATTATTGCATTGTCATCGGTCCTTGATACGTGTGCAAAGTTTTAAAGAAATTGAATAGCTGGAAGTTGGTAAAAATTAGGCTCAAAGATTCCGTTACATAGATAGATAGATAGATAGATAGTTACAACCCAAGCTAATAAAAGCGTGTTAAAAATGGGTAGCTTATTATGGGAAACCCTGTATAATCTTTGCTAAATAAAAATGTTAGCTATTTTATTTTAAATCAAATTAAAGTAAACTCAGTAGGATAGAAAAATCAATTATAAAAACATTTAAACTTTTCAGATTAAATTCGTACGTAGCAACAAAGACAGAGACGAAAAAGAAAAACTTTTAGTTTAACTCAAAGGCTTAACTGTGCTTTGATTTGGGCTACTCAGTCGGCTGCAGTTTTGCTAACCAGTAATAGGAATTCCAAAGTTTCCTGTTTTACAGACCTTTGTAGATCTATAAGCTACAAGCAACTAGTTTGTGTTTTGCACAGTGTTTTTTAAGACTAGAATTGGTTTTCTTATAACTTATATTAAAGTTTTAAGAGAACTTTGGATTTATTTAATATTTTTTCTGAAATGGCCGTTTAAATTATATTTCCTATATTTTTCATTTCAAAAAAATAGTAAAGAATTTAAGATGCAATAAATATAACGAACAGTATTTACAATACAAGATCCTAAAAGTTTTTACTCTAATACTATATACAAATTTACCATTTTTGGAATAATATTTTTGTAGTATATTATATCTTTTAGGTTGATGCATATTTTCGTACTCAAATAAACGGAAATATTGATAGGATTGAAAAGCTTTTAAAAATATAGTACACTCGGAAAAATCTATATGTTGTTTAAAAGAAATATAAATAGAGATATAAATACTTTTTATTCATGCATTTCGATAATTTTTGATATGTTTTAAACATTTTAATATAACGCGGTATCCAGGAGTTTTTAGGGTGCACTGAACAACTAAAACGTGAATACCTTAAAAACGGTTGTCAATACCGAGAAGCTTACTAGTTTACATACATACAGAGTAGTAACAAAAAATTGGGTAGTTTTAGAGAATTTTAAATAGTGTACCCATCACCCTCTAGTCTACACACAAAAATTAATATTCGATCTGAAAAGCTAATGTTTAAAAACCCCTAGATACCGTTTTATTAAGATATTTAAAAGGGGGGAACAATTATCGAAATAAATTTGCTTTTTCTTTTTACTTTGACACCCCCGTATCTTCCTTAGAATAAACTGGGTATTATGTATGTTCGGTTAAATCTTAATATTTTGGCATAAGGAATCTGTGGTTTTCTGTGTACCATTCATTAGCGGACACCCTGTATACAAAATTTTTAAAATGGTTTTTGACGTACAGAACCATGGAAAATGTATTGCTCTGCCAGGTACCTCATCGTCCTGTCGTCGCTTTGATAATTTTTAATTTTTAATATTTAAACCACATTTATGTTTTTGTTATTGCTATTATTATGCCTATTAAAATAATCCAATAAATTTTGTTTACAACATACAGTTCTTTTTGTTTTATCCTTAATTCTACCCCACTGATCTGCCTAAAATCAAACATGGCCGAAAATGGCCCGACTTGACGTCACAGTCGCGCTAGCCAATATGGCGAATGTCGTGACCTTATCTCATCAATCGACTTTGACTATTTGTTTTACAATTAGAGCTACAGTGTCTTTGACATTTTCGATCAAAATTTCATAATTACTTATTGTTAGTCAAAGGTGTTGTTAAATTAATTTTGATTCTAATAATTTCGAACTAAACACTTATCTCGGCTAGAAGACAATGTTTAAAATTGATTGATAGCTCATATTATTAAACGGTTATGTTGCTCGAAACCTTAAGCTATTAATTATTTTTCAATTACAAACTGACAGCGTTTAAGTAAAATGTTAATTGGAAATTACGAAATTCTAGTTGGGTCTTTATTACAGGTATAATATATCTCGGTAATCTTTCCAACTTAATAATTTATGTTTTAAAAATTGGTGAGAAAACAATTTTCCCATAATGGTGATGGCATTTAATTAACATATAAATTTCTTTAAAAATAATATTATTACATGTGCTTTTATTTTATATAAAGACGTTATTTTTCATTTATAAGGTCTCAAGTCGCTTAAAGCCATAAAATATTAATTGGAAAATATGTTATATGGCAACATGGAGATAGAGATAGACTAAAAATGAAGTGTACTACCCGGGTTAATTTTACTTTTGAGCTATTCATAAACACCCTGTATGTTTTAGACCTGATCATACAAGGGGTGATTTTTTTAAATCAAATTATCTGAAAAACTACTGCTCAAATCAATTTAATACGTATACTCCTTTAAAGTAAAAGATGTTACAAAGTAAGAATTAGTATCTAAAAGATAATATATATATATATATATATATATATATATATATATATATATATATATATATATATATATATATATATATATATATATATATATATATATACATATATATATATATATATATATATATATATATATATATATATACCGGGTGTTGCTCCTTCGAGCGGGACATAGGGAGTCCCATGTAAATTTTGATGTAGTCAAATATTGGCTCCCCTAATTATTTTAGAAAAAATGCTATTAGGATTTATTGAAGAGTACAGTAAGTTCCACCCAAAATGAAAATTTGAGCATTTTTCAACCAACCAGTAAAGAGTAAATTGCTTAATACTTCTGCAACGTAGTATCTCATTATGCACCCTGTACTCTAGAAATCAACAATAAAAACACCATATCGATTTATAAGTGACAATTTAGATCATTAATTTATAATGTCATTGCCAAAACTGAACAATTTTATACGGGAATTTCAAAAGAATCCTCGCATTTCATTTTAGTTTACAGCTAATTCCAACACATGCACTCACAGTTACGCAAGACAATAAAAGAAATTTTTCCACATTTAGAAGCAAATTATGACGAAAATATTAGGATTTAATCAAATGCTCAAATATTCCTCCATTAACTGCCAGACAATAACCCAAACGATTATAAAATTCATTTCTTACGTTGGCTAGTTGGTACATCGATATTCTGGTATATTCAACGGAAATAGCAGCAAAATTAGCTGGACTAAATTTTCAAATTTTTTATTGGTAGCTTAGTTTTTAAATGTCCCCATAGAAAAAAATCGTTTGGCGAAAGATCACGTCGATTTTCTTCACATTTGCAATTATTGATTACTGCGTCTGTAGTTTCAAATTTTTTATCGTCCGTTCTATTGTCGATTTACTTAGTATTAGCCTATTGGGAAAATAGGCTGCAAACATGTCCGCTACTCTTCGATAACAATTTCCCTGGTAAAACCATTTTATAATAGTGATTTTTTCTTGATTTAAGTAGTTCATTATTTAGGAATGATGTGACATTGATCTGACAACTTGTGAGTAAGAGGTTAAATAATTTTTCTAGTATTTTATTATAAACTTCTAATAATACAAGGCGGGTAAGAAGATAGGAGATTCGTAACTTATTTTAGCATTTATCTCTTAGCTCGCGGACTGAGAAGAGCTGAAATTTGTACACTGGGTACAACTTTTCGTGCTGTTTAAAAATCCTAATTATATTTTCTTCTAACATAATTAGGGGAGCCAATATTGGACCACTTCAAAATTTACATGGGATTCCCTACGTCCCGCTCGACGGAGCAACACCCGGTATATATATAGTGTGACAAGAGCAGGGAGACGTAAAAGCTTTGTTACGTCACATGTTAAAATTTAAAATACTTAAAAATTAAATTTTTTGACACTCTATATCTTTAAAATTATCCACTTCTAGGCTGAGGTAAGTTAGGTTAGATCGTCACATTTTAGCCTCAGAAATTTGTGGTAGCATTTTTTCGTAGCTTTCAAAGACACCTGATTGAACACATTTCACGTAATGTTATTATTTTTTCAGTTAATGGTGGCTGGTCAAACTGGGGCTCCTGGACAGACTGCCGGTGCCCAGGCGATGTGCTTGCAACAGGAAAAATGAGCACAAGAACCTGCAATAGTCCTGCTCCTAGCAACGGGGGCCTTCCTTGCCAGGGATCCAGCGTAAAAAGGACTAAGGATTGTGTACCGTGTCCCCAAGGTAATATTTTTATTATTATTTTTCAATAATGTTAAAATATTATTAAAAATGTAGAGCTAATAAAACATTATTTGCTTGGGCTATCTATCGATTTGTTGGTGTTTTTAAAAGAGCATAAAAACAAATAATTTTCTATTTTCAAATTTATTGAGTTAAATCTAGAAATACGTATATACAGGGTGTTTTAAAATAAATTCAAAAAATTTGGAAGTTGACTTCTTGTTAAAAAGGGTAGTTCATTGTATAACGTGGGGTCACAAGTCAACCATTAGGGACATATTGCAAAAAAAAATTATATGTAACTACCGTGTAATATCAAATAAAGATTTTTTAAACTCCTTTTTTCAAGTCTTTGCGGAAGTTCACCAATAAATTAAGAAAATAAGAATGAAAGGGGTAGTCTGTATCCACTTATAATAACAATATTTTTGTAGAATTTTATTATTTTATTGCTTTTAGTTTTTAAGAATAAACAGAAAACTTAGTTTTTGCCATTTTTATAAAGCAGTATCTTCCTAGCGGTTGTCATTTCATTCAATCTTTATACAACAAACTACCCTGTATTTTGCACAAAAGCAATGCATCCAAAACACAATCGTGTTCCTTGTCGCGAAAAAGACATCAAACACTCATCCTTTGCTTATGAGTGGCCAGGTTTTGCAGAGCGGGGACACATTTAACCTTGTGGGCGTCACATTTGAGAATAACCTTAACTGGCATAAACACATTGTATCCACCGCGGCTTCAAAAAAGCTTGGATTTCTTTTCCGAGCCAAAAAGTATTTTTCTCCTTCCAATTTATACACTTTGTATGTGTCCCAAATTCGACCCTCTTTGGAATATTGTTCTTATGTCTGGGGAATGGCATTCCCCACAAACCTCAGCATTGTTGATGCCATTCAAAGAAGGGCTGTTCGTCTTATTAATGATCCTTTACTTACTCAAAGACTTCCTTCTCTTGCCCATCATCGAGCTATGGGAGATCTATCACTCTTCTATAGATACTTTTACGGCTTCTGCTCCGACGAATTATCCAGTATAGTCCCTCCTCTTGCAGCTCCCAACAGAGAAACTCGTGGTGCCGCTCGTATGCATCCCTATACAGTTCAATTGGACAGGCCTCGAACTTCCCATTTCGTTCGTTTTTTTATCCCTAGAGTTTCTAGA
The DNA here is from genome assembly GCA_014170235.1 of Listronotus bonariensis. Classification (NCBI taxonomy): domain Eukaryota; kingdom Metazoa; phylum Arthropoda; class Insecta; order Coleoptera; family Curculionidae; genus Listronotus; species Listronotus bonariensis. The sequence goes on from JACEGR010005539.1 coordinate 68,740, forward strand.
CTATGGAACCTGCTGCCAGCGGAGGTCTTTCCTTCCCCCAAATCTTTAAGTTTTTAAGTCCCGTGTTAACAAACTTCCTCTCACCGTGCTTAAGGCTTTCAGCCTTCGTGGATTGTCCAAAAAAAAGCATCTAAAATTTTTTGCAGTTGTTTTTAATTGATTTTATAAAATCGTATACAAAGTCTAGAATTTTCACGCCAAAAAGTTTTCTAATGAAACCAGGTGTTTATATATGTAGTAATAAAATAAAGAAAATAACCGACACTCACCCCCTTATAAGGCGGAAACATAAATATTTGCATTGTTACATTTTTATTTTAATGCATCTATAATATTTACGACCGTACCAAAGCTTAACCATTATTCCAAATATGGAAAAGCCGTAACGTTTTTAACATGTGGTATCCACAAAATTTAGCTATTAACAAGACTACGCTCAAAGGTAAAAATAAGAAATAACCGTTAAACCTAGGTAATTTTACACTCTTGGTCAAAAAAACCGGACCGGAACAAAATTTTGTTCAAATTTATTTATTCTAAATAACTTTTTGGGTTTTTGAACAATTTTAATTAAATTTTGGTCCAGTTGTAGGTCTTTTCATTAAGATTATTATTTAATATGGGGATTGCAAAAACTTTTATAGGATTAGGTGTTATACAGGGGAGAGCTAAATGTTGTATTTTACCCAAATTTTCGAACACCCTTTTTGACATCACAATTTTTTACCGGTGTATTGGATTTTAAAGCCCTATTCTTTCGTAACATTTTCTTTTTTATTCATACCAGTATCTCTATTCTAAAATAAAATACAAATGTTTAAAAGAAACAATGCAATTTAATTATAATGGTCGTAATATACGCTATTAAGCAAACATATTGGAGAAACTTAAGATTTATATGATCATATTTCCAAAACTATTAAAGATCAGCATATTAAATGTAATATTTTTTGACGTGATAACGTCTTATAATTCGATGAAACGCACAAAAAACATGAATCATGCAGCGTTCCATTTAAAGCTTGAAGTGCAAGCGTGCAGTGCAAGTGTACCAGTTCTTTTCCGCCACTAGCTTTGGAAGATGAAATTTTTCTACCGCTAAAGAAAAGGCAGAATTATTTGCTAAACAATTTGCTGCCAATTCAACCCTTGACCCTCCCGTAAATCATCCAATTTCAGCGGTTACTCCAGTTCCTTATAAAATGCCCGATATTATTTTTAAGGTAAAACACATTAAGCGTATCCTTTCTTCCCTTAACACCAAGAAATCGTCTGGGCTGGATGGCATACCAGCAATCGTTTTAAAAAAATGTGCTCCAGAACTTGCACCAGTCTTAACTCGGCTCTTTCGAATTTCTTACGACACAGGTATCTTTCCGGAAAGCTGGAAAGCTACACGTGTTCAACCTATTCCCAAGAAAGGATCTAAATCTCTTCCATCTAACTATAGACCAATTTCAATTCTCTCAGTTCTTTGTAAAGTAATGGAAAAACTAATTAATTCACAAATTCTTAAGTACTTAGAAAAACACAAAATTTTGCATGACAGGCAGTATGGATTTCTCCACAAAATATCTACAGCAGATCTTCTTTCCTTCGTATCATACTGCTGGAATAAGTCTCTTGAGTTTCTAGGTGAGTCCCAGATCATTGCTCTTGATATATCCAAAGCTTTTGACCAGGTCTGGCATGCCGCACTTCTTAATAAACTTCCCTCCTATGGTCTTTCAACTAAACTCTGTACTTGGCTCTCTAGTTATCTATCTGATCGTCGTATATCAGTTATTGTGGACGGCCATTCTTCAAGCTTTCACCAAGTAAATGCTGGAGTCCCTCAGGGCTCAGTTCTGGCACCAACCTTGTTTCTTCTTCACATCAACGACCTTCTCTCGTCCACAACTAATTCCATTCATAGTTTCGCCGACGATAGTACCCTTCACTCCAGTTTTCAGGTTCCTAAGCCCATTACTAAACCTGATTTGGAAAACAAACGCAGAGCGATGCAAATATCTTAATTTAATTTTTGGATTGGGCATCAAAAATCTCGTCCATTTTAATGCATTCAAAACAAAATCATGTTTTTTGTCGCGAAAAAGTCATCAAATACTTATCCTCTACTTATGAGCGGCCAAGTTTTACAGAGCAAAAACACCTTTCATATTGTGGGCGTCACTTTTGAAAGTAACCTTAACTGGCATAAACACATTATATCTATAGCCACGGCAGCTTCAAAAAGCTTAGATTTCTCTTTCGAGCCAAAAAGTATTTTTCCCCTTCTAATTTATACACTTTATATGTGTCCCAAATCCGACCTTCCTTGAAATATTGTTCTCATATCTGGGGCATGGCGTCCCTCACAACCCTAAGCATTCTTGATTCTATTCAAGAAGAGCTATTCGTCTCATTAATGATCCTTCACTTACAGAAAGGCTTCCCTCTCTTGCCCATCGTCGGGCTGTGGGGGATTTATCTCTTTTTATAGGTACTTCCATGGCTTCTGCTCTGAAGAATTGTCCAGTATAGTTCCTCCACTTACTGTTCCCAACAGAGAAACTCGTGGTTCCGCGCGTATGCATCCCTATACGGACCAACTCCGAACTTCCCACTTTGTTCGTTCTTTTATCCCTAGAGTTTCTAGACTGTGGAATCTACTGCCAGCGGAGGTCTTTCCTTCCCCCAAATCTTCAAGTATTTAAGTCCCGTGTCAACAAATTCCCTCTTACCTCGCATAAGACATCCTCGGTACGCTAGTATTTAGGCTTTTAGCCTTTGTGGTTTGTCCAAAGATAAAAAAAAACTCTGCTCTGATTAAGCAGCACCGTATTGGTTTAATTTGTCAATGTTGACACTGCTTACCCAGCGGTTGGGGACTCTTGAATGCGCCCCAGTGTGGGTGGGTTGCCATATGTGTAAACCAGTAAAAAGCTACTGCTGACGTAATCCCAATCTAGACCCTCCGACGCAAGTTTGAAATGTTGCCAACAGATGGCAACCCAGGTGTTGTTTTTATAATATAATGGAATTTTTTTCCTG